>JAODUO010001120.1:0-5000 GCA_025642075.2 Ridgeia piscesae | reverse complement strand
ACTGGCTACACTAGATGCGTGTTGTTATTTTACATGGCATAGTTGTATATTATCAAACAATGTAGAACGTTGTAACTAACAATAGTGTTTTTAGTACAACTGAAGACAGAGACCGCAAATACGTGTCACTTTCAATCACGTAATCTGTGCAAATAATGGTACATATGCTCATGTAAACCAGAAATGTAACATATAGCAAAACTGTGTAGAAGGTAGGAAAACATTCCTGATACCTATACATTTCATCATATATTAAAAATAACTGTATTTATGCACAGTGCATGAAAGAAATAATATTATATATGAAGAATAATTGTGTGCAATATTCGGGATATCTTTACCTTATAACATAAGTTGGAAGCACTTTACGTACTGTAAAATTATCATACCATGCAATCACATTAGAATATATTTGAAATGCATCATGCAGTAAAAATTCAGCCATAACTGATTGACATAAAACTATTTAACTTTAACACCGTTTACGTTATGCTTATGAAGCCGTGAGGCTTCCATGCAAAGAATACTTCACGAATGCCATGCATGTTTGTTGCATTGCATCTGGAATGTGGACTGAATATTTTCTATTTCAGAATGATGAACTCAAGTATAAACTGCACGGACTGCGGAAGAAATCTGTCATCTTGAAGGGTGATATAATTGCTGCAAATGGCATTATTCACGTCATAGATGGTTTAATGGACAAACCTCCTGCAGTTATCGGTAGCCACAAAGTACGTATATTACCTGTTACACACTGTATGCCAATCCTGAGTAGTTAAGGTGTTTATATTGAAATAATTAACTATACAATAAGATGTTTGCGTACGTCACTGTAATCTTTTTATTTATTTATAAAACAATTACTTTCCCGTAGGTAATAACGTATCTTAACGTTTTCTTATTAAATGGTTGCACTTTGAAATCCAAACTTCCTGAAAGTATTCCATGACACCTATAATACGATGAAATACATCTTTTCAAAATACCCCATATTTCAAGAGTTATAGGTTTCAATTATTGATTTATTAAGACTACGTAATTTTGAAACAGAGAATCACCAGGAACCCGCTGACCATTTACGTTATAACGTCTTCCATATCTTAATGCCAGAGCTATTACAGAGGAGCCCCCCCCGGTGGAAACAAATGCGTTTTATCTCCAACACAGCTCACCGTCAGGAAATAAAGCGTTTACTTACTTTTCTCAATATCAGACGTCTCGTCGTTTAGTACGGTATCAAAAAATAGTTTTAAGTTTTGATCCTATTCGTGTGAGGGCGCTGTGTGTGTGTGGAGAGCCCCAGCAGTAATGTATTAGCTCTGTTAATACGCTAGTGGCAAACATAAAATAATGGTTCATTTTAGGGAGTTTAAAACACATCGCCCTCATCGTCATTGTGCGGCCGTGGTGTCCGTTGGTTGGGCAAAGGCGTCAGAATGCTATTTTCAGATATGTCTGTCTTCGCTATCTTCTACTTGATGATGCCCTTCCAGTATTCCTCTAGTTCAGCTCGTCTCTTCATCATCTCGCCGGTCTTCCTCTCGATCATTTCCTTTCGTGATTTTTCCAGATGGTGATACGCGATGTCCATATGTTATCTCGTATTCTACTGATGTGGATTGCTCAGGTTCACTTCCGCTTTCTGGCATGTTCAATCACGTCTGTGACATTTGTCTTTTGTCTTACCCAAAGACATTTGTCTTTTGTCCCGGTATATTATGTTTAACATACTCTTTTTCCATCTTTGTTTTTGCGGCTGGTTACTTGTGATTTTACTATTTGGTGAATAGCCATGTTTCCGCGCCGAATGTCATTGATGGGACTGAAGTACGCATGTGTTGTTGATGTGCCTCTTCATGCAGATTCAATATTTACCCATACAGATGTCTCGGTGCTTGGCGAATGATATCCAGCCGGCTGTTGGTTTTTGTCTCTGGTACTGTATTATTCTGTCAGCTAGACGTAGCATTCAACGTCCACTAACTGAGTTGACATATATTCGTGTGCGTTTTACATCACATCTTTGTCTTTGCTCATATGCAGACACTGATTTTTCATTTTACGGTAACCCATGCAGCTTTTGTTGTAATTCATGCGTTATATTAGCGCATATAAGTATGTCGTCAGCGAAGCGAAAATGACTTTCGAGTGTTGCTGCAAACAGCTTGGGTGATAAGGTGTCTCCTTGTCGTAGTCCTCTCCTGACGTTGTGTAGGTTGACGGTTATTGAGCTCTTAGTGTAGATGTCTTTCAGGAGTTCGATGTGCACGTCTTCAATCCCCTGTTCCTGAACCGAGACCACTATTGCTTGAGTTTGCACTGAGTCAAAGGCTTTCTTGTAGTCGACGAAAGCGATGAAGAGCAGGTTATATTCTCGGCACTTCTCCTAGAGTTGATTGTGGTCTATTGTTGCTTCTGGTATCTTCATCTGTTTTTAATGGATCGATATGTACATGGTCGTTGCCTGTTGCTGTCCCGTTGTTCATAACTACTAACGCTGCTACCATATCTCATATTTGTTTGATACTCTGTTAGAAATGTTTCCACACAAATGTTTTCTTCTTTCACATGCTTAACAATTTTCAGGAAACGCTAGCTACATTGATAAAGACCACGGGACGTTACAATAAATTTGAAGAACTACTTGATGTAAGTGTTCACCTAAATCATCACTTTATTCTGGTTAAAAAAACAATTCTGCGTCCAGTTGATGAGATATACATGAATTAAATGGGAACAAGTGGCTTCTATTTTTATGCAAAGCATCATAATGAACGAACATGAACTAAACATTTGCAACTACAGTCAAAATTGTCACGTCAGCGATTAGCTCAGAATGTTGCGTCAAAGTGGAAGACTGCAATAAAATGTCCGATATCCCGGAGGCTGCCGTCTTACTCAAGACGGTCAGCTAGACTAATGACCGCCGACCTGGGACATCGGTTATGATTCATGTGGTTGATTGACATGTATATAAATACGCCATCTCATTTAGTGGTTTCTCATATTCCCTTCAATCCAGAAGCTGAGTTACATTTGTGCATACATGAACAACTGTAATAATCTAATGCACCGTGCGTACGCATCGTTTCTGCATATTTCTGCAACACAAACAAATGTGACGACACTCTTCTGTGCAGGCTGTCTGACTATGGTTGAATGAATGAATGAATGAATGGATGGATGGATGGATGGATGGATGGATGGATGGATGGATGGATGGATGGATGGATGGATGGATGAATGAATGAATGAATGAATGAATGAATGAATGAATGAATGAATGAATGAATGAATGAATGAATGAATGAATGAATGAATGAATAAATTAATTAATCACTTTATTACAGAAATAAACATTCCATATACCAGAGTGTATACCTTATAAAAAAAAAAACTTTCTCTACCAATATCGCCATATATTGTACCTAAAATTTACAGTATTATATCTATCTATTCTTACAATGAAATTATATACATATTCATAAATTAATATGTGGCACATAGGCGCATGTCTGGTAACAAACATTGCGCTTGCACTACACCATTTGGGCTCATGACATATCATTCGAAAGATGTTATTATAAGCAAAAAACAATTTACTAATGTATCTTTTTTGTGGTTCCACCATAAATTGCTTATATACAGTTATGTACAGAGTGTGTTGCAAAGCAATATTTTCACTTTTTCGCTACACATACTAAACTTACGTAATATTGAATTACCCATTGCATACACCACTCATATTTTCAAATTGAGTAAAGGTCGAAGTACGGTGATTGAATTCATATTGTATGCATAATTAAGAATAAATACAGATAACATTCTTTAGCAAAATTAATGCTGTTGTTTCAGACAATAGACCTTGGAAATTTACTGGACGAACCTGAGACTATGGTAGTGTTTGCTCCACAGAACCGAGCATGGGACGCCTTTGCTCCAGGAACGCTTGATTATCTGATGTCACAAGAGGTCAGGTTTATACCAGAGTTTGCTGCAATACTTAGAATGTAGAATACTGTATAATACGATAATTTATCATGCTTTTTATTTATAAAACGTACCACAGTTTATCATTGTTTAATAATTGTTAATACTTCCATAACTATATATCGAGGTCCCTTTCTGTCTGTTAACTGGTCACCGAATCAATGTCACCTCAGTCCACCAACTGGTCACTGACTCAATGTCACCTCAGTTCACCCACTGGTCACTGAATCAATATCACCTCAGTTCACCCACTGGTCACTGAATCAATGTCACCTCAGTTCACCCACTGGTCACTGAATCAATGTCACCTCAGTTCACCCACTGGTCACTGAATCAATGTCAACTCAGTCCACCAACTGGTCACCGAATCAATGTCACCTCAGTCCACCAACTGATCACTAACTCAATGTCACGTCAGTCCACCCACTGGTCACTGAATCAATATCACCTCAGTTCACCCACTGGTCACTGATTCAATGTCACCTCAGTTCACCCACTGGTCACTAACTCAATGTCACCTCAGTCCACCCACTGGTCACTGAATCAATGTCACCTCTGTCCACCTACTGGTCACTGAATCAGTGTCACCTCTGTCCACCAACTGGTCACTGAATCAATATCACCTCAGTCCACCAACTGGTCACTGAATCAATATCACCTCAGTCCACCCACTGGTCACTGAATCAGTTTCACCTCTGTCCATCCATTGGTCACTGAATCAGTGTCACCTCTTTCCACCCTCAGGTCACTGAATCAATGTCACCTCAGTCCACTCACTGGTCACTGAATCAATGTCACTTCAGTCCACCAAGTGGTTACTGAATCAATGTCAACTCTTTCCACCCGCAGGTCACTGAATCAATATCTCCTCAGTCCACTCACTGATAACTAAATCAATATCACCTCTGTCCACCAACTGGTCAATGAATCAATATCTTCTCAGTCCACCCTCTGGTCACTGAATCAATGTCACCTCTGTCCACCCACTGGTCACTGAATCAATGTCA
>JAODUO010001119.1:165000-172432 GCA_025642075.2 Ridgeia piscesae | reverse complement strand
CTGTAAGAGTTGGAGGGAGACAACGTGTGGCTGTGGATGCTGTAAGAGTTGGAGGGAGACAACGTGTGGCTGTGGATGCTGTAAGAGTTGGAGGGAGACAACGTGTGGCTGTGGATGCTGTAAGAGTTGGAGGGAGACAACATGTGGCTATGGATGCTGTAAGAGTTGGAGGGAGACAACGTGTGGCTATGGATGCTGTAAGAGTTGGAGGGAGACAACGTGTGGCTGTGGATGCTGTAAGAGTTGGAGGGAGACAACGTGTGGCTGTGGATGCTGTAAGAGTTGGAGGGAGACAACGTGTGGCTACCATTGCTACCAAATTTAACTCTGATGAAGCACGTGTTTGTTATTGGTTGCTTTGTTATTAGTTGCACTGTTATTATTATCAACATTTCTGTAATACTATATAGTCTTAGGACTTATTTCTGTAGCAACATAGACCAGGGACCTATTTCTGCAGCACCATAGACCAGGGACCTATTTCTGCAGCACCATAGACGAGGGACCTATTTCTGTAGCATCATAGACCAGGGACCTATTTCTGTAGCACCATAGACCAGGGACCTATTTCTGTAGCACCATAGACCAGGGACCTATTCAGGTAGCACCATAGACCAGGGACCTATTCCTGTAGCACCATAGACCAGGACCTATTCAGTAGCACCATAGACCAGGGACCTATTCAGGTAGCACCATAGACCAGGGACCTATTTCTGTAGCACCATAGACCAGGGACCTATTTCTGCAGCACCATAGACCAGGGACCTATTTCTGCAGCACCATAGACCAGGGACCTATTTCTGTAGCATCATAGACCAGGGACCTATTTCTGTAGCACCATAGACCAGGACCTATTCGTAGCACCATAGATCAGGGACCTATTCCTGTAGCACCATAGACCAGGGACCTATTTCTGTAGCACCATAGACCAGGGACCTATTTCTGTAGCACCATAGACCAGGGACCTATTCCTGTAGCACCATAGACCAGGGACCTATTTCTGTAGCACCATAGACCAGGGACCTATTTCTGTAGCACCATAGACCAGGGACCTATTTCTGTAGCACCATAGACCAGGGACCTATTCCTGTAGCACCATAGACCAGGGACCTATTTCTGTCGCACCATAGACCAGGGACCTATTTCTGTAGCACCATAGACCAGGGACCTATTCAGGTAGCACCATAGACCAGGGACCTATTTCTGTAGCACCATAGACCTGGGATCTATTCCTGTAGCACCATAAACCAGGGACCTATTTCTGTATCACCATAGACCTGGGACCAGCACATTCATACACACATATTGTATACATGTATACATATTTACTTGACATCGTTTGTAAATTATTAAGATAACTACACAAATAGTTCCTATATTAAAATTAATTAAGACATATTACATACAAAATCAATTAGTTAATAAAACAGTTGAATTAATATCGGTTGATCGTTGTGTTTACAGAAAGTGCGTGAGTTGTCGAGGAAGCAGTACATGCTGCGTGCTCTCATTCAGAAGTGTAGACAGAAGGCCGGGCTGCCAGAGATCTAGTCGCAGCACACACCACTGGTGGCCAGTATTTATTCATGTGTCGAACAGTGGTGCCACGATTGACATGTTCCGTGTAAGCAGTGTGTACAGGAGGAAGGTCAAGGACGGGATGGCGGAACTGACATCGTGGCGATGGATGTAACAGTGGAACAATCTAGTGCTGAGCAGTCAAGAGCTGAGCAGTCAAGAGCTGAGCAGTCAAGAGCTGAGCAGCCGAGTGTTCAGCAATGTTTTATCGCACTGCAGTGAAGCACTAGGCAGGCTAATGCTGAGCAGTCAAGTGTTGAGCAGTCTGACACTGAGCAATCGAACAGTGAGCAGTCTAGCACTGAGAATCAAGAGCTGAGCAGTCTGGCACTGAGCATTTAAGAGCTGAGCAATCTAGCACTGAACAGTCAAAAGCTGAATGTATTATAATTAACTGCAGCTTTAGTAAGCATGAAATTACAAATATAAATATATTCCAGTACAGATTCAATAATTCTATGAAATTCACAGCATCTTAGTGGTTAATTTTGTAATCTCTGCTATCATCTAAGTTTATTAGAAAGTATGCTTACAAAAATGATCAAAGCCAAATACAATTGTATATGTTTGTTTTTACAACATGCGTATAAGGCAGTGTCATGATGTTTGTGGTGTATGTGGCAAAGAATGGTTGCATTCACGTGTGTGTTGTCAGTTGGTGGATTGAAATCCATGTGTATCTGTTGTCATTTTTCAAATACAGAATATTATAACCAAAGCAGTGTATGTATAGTTGTTATTATGTGAGCGTCTCAATGCCAAACTTCTGTGTCCAATGGACTGATGCGTGATGGAAACTGTTTAGATATTTAGGAAATGCTGTAAACATGTCGGGCATTTCCATGAAAATTTGGAAAATGGTCTGAAATGTTATTCATTGAATTTCAATGGAATATTACATGTTTTTGATAGGACATAACTTAAAGTTATAGGAAAGAAAAAAATTCAATATTTGCACAATGCTTTATGTGAAAATGTTACACTCAACCATTAGCACTGAAATTATAACATTACGCTCATCAAAAATGTCAATATAATTAGTGGCCCATTATAGCCCTATTTTCTGTTAATTTCTTGGTTTGCTCAATTGCTGTTATTTTTTAAGCCTTAGTTTCATGTATTATGACAATAACATTTCTGAGTCTGTTCTGCATTTTTCAAGATATGCTTCTACACTGAGGTGGTGATTTTTGCGTAACGCGAGTCACAAAATTTTAGTTTTTTAATTTTATACAGCAGCCTTTGATATTCTGAGACTGCCCATTATAAATCTCCTCCTTCTTTTTATAGCTTATTAAATGATACAAACTATATCCATATCTAGTGAATATATACTGTGATATTGGACACTGAATATGTGTAACGCGAGTCACATGTAACGCAAGTCACAAAAAATAAGGTATTGTGACGCGAGTCACAATGCATTTGTTAGATTTTTCTCACTTCTTCTAAGACATATATCAATTTGTTGCAAAAGCATAATATAGACTGCAGTACTAATGTTTTCATTAATGATAATTCTGTTGATAATTTTTTTTACTAATATTATATCCCATAAGCCTTTTATGGTCCAGTTTATTATTAAATAACACGCTTCTTTAAAAACAAAAGATTTTGAATCTGATTTCATCTATCACCAGTGAATCTCTTTTCCAACTTTATTGAATAATAAGAAATTCCTTATGTTCATAAAAAATTAATTAATTACAAACAAAAGGCATCAAATTGACTACCGGGTAGTTAGCTGTGTACATTTTCCCCACACATGAACATATGCTGAATGCATGCCAGACTCACGTATACATGATTTTTTGTACTATTCAGATAAATGTGTTCATGTTTAATTAAGTTTTTACATATTAAAATATTTAGTTTTGTTTTGCTAGATAGCAGTCAGTGTAGGAATTATTTAATAAGATTAACTTCTTACCTGTATACCTACCGGTAGGTAGGTGAAAATATCAGCATGAATTAATAAAAAGATGTTAAATTGGCAATGAAAATGGGTTTTTCATAAGAAGTTTAAGGTATTAATTGTTGCTCTTAAATAAAACAACATTCAGAATTATTTCTTGTATGTTTATTGATAAACATTTGACACATTCACTGGAACCGAGTTCAGGTTCTTTCTCAACATTCACAGCCGCTGAAAGACAGTGAAAGAGACTCTGAAGCTCTTTCCTTGCACTAAATATAAAGATTACTGCAAACATCAGAATGAAATGAGTACAAAGATCCATGATCCAAAGAAGGAGGGAACAGAACCTGTCTTTGTCTTAACAAAAGAATATGAAGAAAAAGAGGCAAGAGAATGTGAGGAATTGAGTAGCCAAATGTCGAGCCCAGAAAAAGGCAAGAGTAAATAACAATGCCAGTTGGCAAAAGCAACAACAAAAACAAAGAGACTGTTTTGGATCTGTCACTCCCACCAACTCTGAAAGGGGGGAAAGCTGTCATGCGAAAACTGTAGAGCACAGTTCAAATTGAGGCATCACCTGATCAAAAACAATCTATGACAAAGCCAGATGAACACAAAGGTGCTATTCCTGTGGTCCACATTGAAGCAGTCACGTTGTTCTATGCTAGCAATAACAACATGTTTAGTTAGTTTTTATAATAAAACTTGCATGTAAGTGGTCTTGCAAAATAATTGTAAAGGCAACTTTTATGAAAAACCATCACCTTGTGTATTTCTTTTAAAACTATGAAATCTTTCTGGAATTAAAACACCAAGTTCAAGTGTGCATTACTTCCTTTAAAATTATACAATATTTTAGAAGGTTAATGTATTTTTTAAATGTAATATTGTGTGTTACCTAAATTACAGACTGAAAAATTGATTTCCCTCAAGCTAAAATATGCATAATGACTTATCTGTGATAATGGATTTCATGTAACGCAAGTCACAGTAACGCGAGTCACGCTGATTATCTAATATATTTGTATGTTATTGAGAACATTTCAAATCACTAATGCTATTTTTTGAAACCTTATGTATTTGTGTTTCACACAAGGTTATTCACTGTTTGCTATCATTTATACTTTGAGGAGAAACTTGCCATGTATCAAGTGACGTTATTGGATTTTCCGTTTGCTGTAACGCGAGTCACGCTAAGATTAGATTCAAATAAAAATCATACTATGTAATCAAATTTAAATTTGTTGGCATCATTTAATACCTTACACTTTTAAGTTCCTCTATGCATAAGTTGAACTTTAAAAATACATTATTATAAGAGATATGTCAAAATAGTGTTGATGGAATGGTCAAAATATGTAACGCGAGTCACGTGGAAATGCCCATTACATGTCACGACATGTGACATAGACCGATGACCCAAGCCAATTGTTTCATTGCCTAGGCATGGTTTAGCCTGCAGAATACAAGCCCATGGGTTCAGATTGGGCCAAAAGCCCGGCCCATACTCCAGGAGGACAAACAGATCGACCCAGAAATAGTTGCAAAGTTACTGGTCTTCAGGCAATCTTTGTCAGGCCAAAAAAATCCTAGTTCTCATCAGAACATTGTCAAAAAGAAAATGAGGATGCAGTTTTAATTGATTGATTTATTATATTTATGATTTATTAATTTGTTGGGATGTCATCAAATATCAAAGGAATCAATCTTAAAAATAAACAATTCTAGACATTTAATGAACATATTTCTTACAAGTGACAAAGGCATAAACATTGATATAGTATGTTACAAATGATAATTTTCACAAGTGTCATATGTTTAGAGATTAATTATTCATTAAAAATAAAGTTTTGCAACACCCATTTTTAATGAGGTTATTTGATTTATGCTAAATAAAGAACATGGAACAAAATCCTGAGAGAGATATTTATTTTTCATTGCCACCTTTGCAACAGTATGTTGGCAATAATATAGCAAGCCAACTTATTTGAGTTTAACAAAAAAAGTCATTGTATGGCTGTGCTCTGTTTTCTTACATTCGAGAAAACACATTAATCATTCAATAACTGCTACAAACTTGCCAGGTTAACATTCAAAAGGAATTGGACAGAATTACTGTCAGATGAATAGCAAACATTTAGACATTATGACAGTAAATATCTGTGAATAACAATGAAATGTTAACTACTTTATACACTTGAAGATGGCCAAACATGTGGACCATTAAAAACCCTAGAACAGATGGTGTTATTTCATTTATGTAAAAGCACGAAGAAGAATTCCACAAACACAAATTACACACTAATTTCGGGAAAGATAATAATATGGATAAACAAACTTTAATGATGAATACTCAGGAAACCGACCTACGCTGACTTTGGCACCTGAAATGTGTTGATTACGATGGCATCAACTACAGAAACAACTGGAAATGAGTTAACATGGAATGTAGATGACCAAGAATCACAAACATGGAATGTGCACTACTGACAGTGACACACTAGAGAGGAATGTTGACGTCCACACCAAACTGTTTAGAGAGGTGCATTAGTTTCTCTTCATACTCCACGTTCTTCTTCAATGCTTCCCGGTAGTTGAACTTTAGGTCTTCTATCTCCTCGAAGAACTCGGGCCCAAAGTTGCTCAATTCTGTTTTCAGCTACAACAGAGAAAAGAACTTCTAAGACATCTCATATAAGTGACGACATAAATCAACATGAGATCATCTGACATATCAGATAAGAACATTGAAATCATCTGACATATCAGACAAGAACAATTAAATCATCTGACATATCAGATAAGAACATTTAAATCATCATCTGACATATTAGACAAGAATATTTAAATAATTTGATATATGAGATGAACATTTAAATTGTCTGACATATCAGACAAGAACATTTACATCACCTGACATATGAGATAAGAACTTTTTTGTTTTGTGATTTCAACCAATTCAGCGAGCCACAAATATTATTCTGAAAACTGTTAGTGGGGCCAGTACCTTGGCCACCTCCTTCCTCAGAGCCTCAGTATCAGTGTGAGCAACTGGGTCTGTAACTCAACGTTCTCTGCGAGAGTTTTTTCATACGCCCGGCGCTTGGAAGTTGATCCACTGGCCTGGAGGTGAAACATGAATAAATGGTATGGACAAAACGATTATGGTGTAAACACTGACCATAATAATATACAGGTTACCTTCTTGCCAATACCATCACTTTTTATTAGTGTGTATAGCATTCATATCTCAGTTGCGTAGTTATAATTCCAAAAATTAAACAACGTAAAACTGGATTCCTAGAAGAAGACTATAAAACATAATCCATTCAAACAGGTTAATTGGTTCAATGCTCAAAACTTGGCGAATTATGAATAAGCAAGATATAAGAATGAGATCGCGGCGGATCGTCACAACATTTGTATTGCATTGCAGTTCAATGATAACCCTTGGCGATTTAGCAATAGTCAATAAATAAGAACGAAATAACGACTGATCGTCACAGCTTCTTTATTGCATTGCATAGTTTTGCAACATGATACATATGCTGTACCATCATATCAGTTATCACTTCATTATATTGGTGAGCATCACTCCCTGTACGGGACAAGATCACTGGCTATACTGGCCGAGATCACTGCCGCACAGGCCAAGATCACTGGTCAAGGTCACCGAAACAGGCCGAGATAACTTAGGCCGAGATCGCGAAAGGCCGAGATCACTGAAGATCCGGCCTTTCGCTAATGCATTTTCGCAACAGGATTTGGTTATTTCTATTCCCACTATGTGGCGCCACTAACATACAATTTCATGGCACCCGAACACCTCCACAAAGGCCGGTGTGGCGGTCCAGAACGTCGAAGGTTAGCGGTTCATGTCAAAAGGTTAGCGGTTCATGGCGAAGGTTAGCGCGACGTTACGGCCCGTGGCTAGCC
>JAODUO010001119.1:122500-160000 GCA_025642075.2 Ridgeia piscesae | reverse complement strand
TAATACATATATTGAGTTGTAGACGTTATGTCGTGGCCCCTGTCACGGCGTTCACGATTATGTCCCAACTTGGGGACATAACCGTAAACTTGGCAAGACTTGTCTTGAGACCCAAGTCTTGCCAAGTCGCTTTTGTTCCAAGTCACTAATGTCCCAAATGTTGTTGACGATATCTACCGAAAACAAGATACTAAGTAACATTAAAAATATGCAATGGACTTGAAATGTTCTACAAATTAAAGAGAACCTGCCTTAGTCTGACTTAATATATCAACAGATTTATGTCAAGACTAGTCTAAAGTGCAAAAACAACATAACAACTGAGCAGGTGGCAAATGATGGTGTGGCAATGTAAAGAAGACATTATGTTATGGAAGGAATTTTAAAGCCAATTTAGTCAGATAGTGCAAAAGCCACATGCACACTTAAAGTAAACGGTTGATCTTCGATCAGTGTTTTACTGTCAGATTACGTGAATATTCAAAAGAAGAAGAAACCTCTGATCAAATATTGTTCAAGCATTGCTTAGTTTGTTGTGTACATAAATATTACCATTAATTTTGCACTCATTGGTACATACACTTGTACATAACATGTCATATGTTATTCTTAAATTTACTTATGTTTGCTATTACTATGTTGAACTGAGCAATCCATAGTATAAATAGTTAGTGATTGTACATGCGTAGATCAAGAATATAGACTGTGGATTGATTTCACCATAACCCCTTTTTGTGCAATGCTGTTAATCAAGTTATTTCACCTCAGTAAAACAATGTCAGTGTAGCACACCTCCAAAACTTGTAACCAACGTAACATGCATGAGCAGGATGTCTATTAGCCTGTGACTATATGGCCCTATGTGGATTAGCTGGGCCAATTCGTTGTACACAGTAAATATGTTAGATAGTCATCATGTCTCGCATATAACTTTATTATTTATTTATTATTATATATATTTTTAAAGTCAGCAAGTTGTTTATATAACTTACTTTTCAAACTGTGTTTATTTACATGAATTAATTGCATATTTATTATACAATCACATCCTGTATATTGCTCATTATTTTATCTGTTTTTCTACAATTTTACATTTATATAACTTATAACCTTATTTATTTTTATCTTATTTATTTTTTATCTATTAATTTTTTTAACATATTTTATATTTTATAGGCTACTTAGATGTGCTAATGTATGTACCAATTGTATATGGGTTTTTACCTGAAATAAATGTATTCGTATTCGTATTCGTATTCGTATTCGTATTCGTATTCGTATTCGTATTCGTATTCGTATTCGTATTCGTATTCGTATTCGTATTCGTATTCGTATTCGTACTCGTACTCGTACTCGTATTCGTATATGACTTCTACACATGAATGGATGGTGTAATCAATACTTCATGATTGGTAGATTGTGTACTACAGTGTACAATCACATACATATATATGAACACGTAACATAGGTTACATTCAAGAATGTACCAAATGTCAACATAACACAATTTCTGTATTAATTATGCATTTAATATGAAATGTTTTAATATTTACAATTGTATTATCTCTCATATGCATAGTTATGACAATAGTAATTAAACGCACTGGGGCATTCCAAAAAAAGTGGTGTAATGTGACTATACCATGGAGCATTGCAACTAAGTTTTGTGCATTCAGGTAATGGGGCATTCAGCCACTGTGGCATTCCGACTATAATTCCTGTGTTGCAGCAAGTGACATGGCTGCAACAAATAACAGACTGCTGAATGGTACGCCATCAGTCGTGTCCCCTTCAACAGCAACTTCCGTCAGGGGACAGAACTACCCGGAGATCAAACAAACGGGATACTACTCAGATGTTGTTGGACCAGGAGCTCGGGGAGAGATAGGGGTAAGGATCTGTAGTCATGAAAGGATGCTTGCCTGTTTTGTTAACAGTTATTTTTTTTACTTAAATCTAACAAATCTAGCCAGGTTTATGTGAAGAAGCCACCTTCAAAACAATAAGTGCCAGTAATGAATTAATCTTAAATGGTCATTATTTAATAATAATAAGAAGAAGAAGAACATTTATGAAGGGCCATAATTCTAGAAATATCCATTCGGAGGCGCTGTACATGAGTATTTGTTAAGGTAAATAAAATACATAAAATATTTATTTATTATATTTTCATTTCCACTTACCTCCGTTTACATATAAAACAGTTACATATTTGACCATTTCGCTAGCACAATTGCTAAAAAGCGTGCATTTTTTTACTTAAATCTAACAAATCTAGCCAGGTTTATGTGAAGAAGCCACCTTCAAAACAATAAGTGCCAGTAATGAATTAATCTTAAATGGTCATTATTTAATAATAATAATATTAATAAGAAGAAGAACATTTATGAAGTGTCATAATTCTAGAAATAACAATATTAAAATGTTTGTATATGTTCATACATTTTCAGCCATGCAGCAGATAAATATGATTATTTGTTATTTATGCAAATGGTCCAATTTAGTCTGCCCTAAATAAAAAGATGTTATTGAGTAAACATATACTGAACTTTTCAACCCTTGTTTCCATAATAACAACAAACTCTACTATTTTTGGCAAATATTTGCAAATTAAGAAACACTATCATTCTTGATTGAAGACAATTCTTGAATATCCAATTACATATTCTATTATATACATTCAATTACACAATGACCAGAGCATTTTTTAATATGTAATTTTACATTTACTTTTTTATGGTATTTTGTTTCCTGTTTATTCAGAATATCTTGATTGGTCCGACCGTTGCACAAGACACTTTGTGGAAAGTGGCAAAGGAACCATATACGCCCAAAGGTGAGACATCTCATGAGCTTATTATTGATTCTGTTCATTTATGTGATATGTGTCCTCTAATTTGGTAGCTATGCCTTCGTGTTACAGATCCCTGTTTATGTCAGATAATTCAGCACTTTCATGTAAGACCCTGTGTCATAAATGCAAAGTCGTAGACTGCGGTGATGAGTAAGAAGGATGTAGCAAGATTTTTTGGGAGCATGCAATCATAGGTAAAAATGCATCACAGAAAGTCAACTACACTACAAACTTAGGTTTTAGTTTTTCTGTGTTTTTATAGAAAGAAAACCTTATAAAATGTGCTGTGTTGTCCAGCATTGTTTAGTGTCCGACAACCAATGTAACTGTTGATAGGTGGATGTTTTATGTCTTATATTATTAACCATGGTACATCAGTTACAACTATAAGTGTAGCGTAGAACGATTCCACATGTAACCAATGTCTTGTGAAGAGGTTTTATGAATAGTTTGTTCAATGGATGTTTTAATTTCTTTACAGCATCAACATTCAATTCTGAGGCAGCGCCGATAGAATTGACTGCTGAAGACTTATCCAAACTCCACGGCCCTTCCACAGAGCCTAAAGATGTCTCGGTAAGTGAGGACAACAAATCTCACCAGGTTTGTACACAGCTCATCATTGCTAGTAATACTACTGCTAACAACAAACATCGAATAATTTGTATTGCCATTGTCAATAATTGGTAGGGCTAATGCCCAGTGTAATAGCAGCTATGATAATATTCATTGCTATATAGCATTTTGGCCAGTGGCTATATAGCATTTAAACATTTTATTTTAACACATTTAGAATCATAACAAAATCAACAACTATTCATATCTCTGCTTTGGTTTGTATGAGTTATTATGTATGTTGTACTTCAGCAGTACACTGAATGTCATACACAGTTACTATAATATGCAGATATTTTGTTGCAATGATAATAAGTTATTAACCTGTAATATAATTAAGCCTGTAATGAATTAACAATAAATACTTTACCAAATGACATTGGGCATTATGTCAACAATGCTACAGATTGTTGCATATATTATGGTTTACAAGCTTCCCTTGGCAGCACATGTTTTAGGCAAAAAAAGTCTAATGTAGTTCAATACTTTGTAAGAAATAGTATAGTGTATCATAACAGAACAATTGCAAGTTATTGATGAGTTTATTCAACAGATACAGAGACTGATTCATGTTTAATTCCAATAAATATAGACATTGTTTACAACACTGGCAGCTGGCCCTGATAGCAGAACCACCTGTAGACATTTATATAAACAGTCATTTATTTTCAATATATGACATACTAATGGGCTTACCTTATTACCATGTTGAAGGTGGTCCAGTGACTGTGGTCAGTGACATGTCCACTCTGTCTTGTAGGATTTCCCCCCTGGCTCTTACACGCCCAAGGTTCAGCTGCCATTCTGGACAGCGCCAGGCAACTGCCCTCGGAAAGTGGAGATTGAGAGGTACGTGAACATTTGCCAGTGGCGTAGGTATATAGCAGTGTGCCGAATTCATTTTGATGATTCATTGCAATTGCAGGGAAATGTATCCACTGAAAAGCTGTTTCAGCAAGACAGCTTTTGACAGTACCATCTTGTTCAATATTTATTTTAGTTTTGTATTTTCTCTCCTTGGTTGGTTATCTATGTTACTCTATGTACTTTGGTTTAATGTTGTGTTTATATAATATAACATAAAGCCAGCTGGTTATTGCACCATATTCTTTGGTTTAGTTTCGTTTTTGAGCAAACCTGTATCTAGTCCTATTTGAACAGAATCATCCAATTGCTGCATATTGCACCCCATTCTTGTATTTAGTTTCGTATTTGAGCCAGACTGTGGTTATGTGCAGACGGAAGCGTATTTATGCGGCAATGGACCTCAATGAACTGCTTGTGAAGGAAGGGATCAACACAGACGAACTCATGCCGAAGGAGGTTGCCAATGTCAGGGTTATCCTGAACAAGGACCCTAACAACCCTGCACCCTTTCCCCCATTTCTTCCCCTTCACATCTTTGACAATGAGGAATTTGACTGTCGCAATCCGGATGAGTGGATCGCCCTGGGGTTGGATGGAGCATTTAGACGGCCGGTGCCGGGAAAAGCATTGATCCTCACCCGACCTAGGACATCTACTATAACTCGACGTAAGTTTACAAAATATTTTTTCAAATAAGCTCCTGCAGATGAACAGTGAATTGTCTTGGTTCACAGTATTTAGATAGATTGTCAGGATCACTTTCAAAATGTCTTAATTGTATGCAATCATGATGATTCACTGGCCAGGTTACAAACATATTTAAATCAAAGTAGTTATTTTATTTTAGTAACTGTTATTTGGTTACCGTTTGTGTAAAGTAATGTAGTTATTTCAGTCTCGTTTTTGTGTGCCTGCACGTAATGTTGAAATTAAAATCTTTTCGTTTACTCTTACTTTAAATACTTGTGAAAATTATTTCAACTTTTTACTAAGTAAGTTTTTTAATGTGCTTTTACTTAAGTATAGTTTTGAGGTAAGTTATTTGTACTTTTACTCAAGTACAAAATAAAAGTAGTTCAGTCAACGTTCGGATCTCTGGCAGTATGTAGAGTGCAATGGCTCAGGGATAGCAATTCGGACTCTCGACTAAGAGGGCCCCGGTTCAAATCCTGTGCTGCGGTGTTAAAACCTTGGGCAAGTTTTTTCACTCTACATTGCTCCAGTTCACTCATTTGTATAAATGAGTACCTGGCTATAGACAGTGGTGACTATGTGTACGAGCAGCCTTGCGCTCCTAAGGACTGGATACTGCGCTATATAAAAACTTACCTTTTTACTTTTTACACATTGGACGTGTGTTACAGGTGACCAGACTGATCCCAGTCACGTATACAAGTGGTTTTCTGTCGGAGTGTTGGATTACAGAGACGCTGACAAACGTTACCTCGTCGTGAAAACAGGAATAGGAAATCGTGTCGGGGACAAGCACAACGTAGAAGCGGCTTCTAGTCATATCGGTTAGTACACCTGCTGGACACCCCTCGTGGTACTGTTGGCACCCCTATGCCAGTAATGGTACCCCGGTGTTACTTTTGTCCTCGTATATCACTGATAGCTTGCCATGCCGTTGGTATTGATGGCATCACACAGCCATGAGTGGCACCCTGTGTGACTGGTGGTATCCCCAAACCACTGTTGGAACCCCGATGCCACCAGTGGCAACCCTGTGCCACTCAGTTAATTCTGTCCTGCTTCTCAGTCTTCAAAATTGTTCTGTCTCAACTTCATTTTTTCGGGTTCAATCATCTACTTCCTTTTTAATAGCCTTCTGTTCATATTTTATATCTCAATCATTCTTTCCCTTCATGTTCTATCTTAGTCTGCTTCAAACTACTTTTGTTGTCATGTTTCTTCCTTCTGATTTCTCTCTGATGTCTTCTGGGTCATTTCGTGGTCATTTTATTTCTCGAAAAATTAATAATTTCTTGTATATGGCATTTTGTGAAGGACTCATTCTATATGTCTAATATCATATTAGGATTGGAAATCGTTATTCTCGCTATTTTTCGTGATATTTCCCAATCTACGTAATCTAAATATGGCTGTCTCGTGGTCTGGTCCTCAAGTTGCATGTTATAAAAAAGGTATAATAACAACACATTAAATAATAAATATTGCATAACAACACATTAAATAATAAATATTGCATAACAACACATTAAATAATAAATATTGCATAACAACACATTAAATAATAAATATTGCATAACAACACATTAAATAATAAATATTGCATAACAACACATTAAATAATAAATATTGCATAACAACACATTAAATAATAAATATTGCATAACAACACATTAAATAATAAATATTGCATAACAACACATTACATAATAAATATTGCATAACAACACATTAAATAATAAATATTGCATAACAACACATTAAATAATAAATATTGCATAACAACACATTAAATAATAAATATTGCATAACAACACATTACATAATAAATATTGCATAACAACACATTAAATAATAAATATTGCATAACAACACATTAAATAATAAATATTGCATAACAACACATTAAATAATAAATATTGCATAACAACACATTAAATAATAAATATTGCATAACAACACATTAAATAATAAATATTGCATAACAACACATTAAATAATAAATATTGCATAACAACACATTAAATAATAAATATTGCATAACAACACATTAAATAATAAATATTGCATAACAACACATTAAATAATAAATATTGCATAACAACACATTAAATAATAAATATTGCATAACAACACATTAAATAATAAATATTGCATAACAACACATTAAATAATAAATATTGCATAACAACACATTAAATAATAAATATTGCATAACAACACATTAAATAATAAATATTGCATAACAACACATTAAATAATAAATATTGCATAACAAACATTAAATAATAAATATTGCATAACAACACATTAAATAATAAATATTGCATAACAACACATTAAATAATAAATATTGCATAACAACACATTAAATAATAAATATTGCATAACAACACATTAAATAATAAATATTGCATAACAACACATTAAATAATAAATATTGCATAACAACACATTAAATAATAAATATTGCATAACAACACATTAAATAATAAATATTGCATAACAATACATTAAATAATAAATATTGCATAACAACACATTAAATAATAAATATTGCATAACAATACATTAAATAATAAATATTGCATAACAACACATTAAATAATAAATATTGCATAACAACACATTAAATAATAAATATTGCATAACAACACATTAAATAATAAATATTGCATAACAACACATTAAATAATAAATATTGCATAACAACACATTAAATAATAAATATTGCATAACAACACATTAAATAATAAATATTGCATAACAATACATTAAATAATAAATATTGCATAACAACACATTAAATAATAAATATTGCATAAGGTGCCCATTTGGTTGTCCGTTATCACATTTGTCCAAAAGAACGTAATTATTTATAAGACGTTTTGAAAAGTCGATGTTTTCCGACATAAAAACCTATGTCCCCTCGTTCCATGTAATCTATGTCACAACGACTATGATGCCGCGCCTGACCAAAGTCTGACAAACTACCATCTCCCCACAATTACGCTACTGTACTGCCATATTTGCATATTGGAATCCACGTTAAAACCTATTTTCTGTGGTTTACACGCGTTATTCAAAATTTCAGGGCCGGATAGAGGTGAGTAGGTTTATTCCATGTCATCTAAGAAGGGTCAGCACCGCATGCAATACAGGTCAGCCAAACTTAATTATTGGGAAAGACGTGGTAAGTCGTGTCAGTCGAATTCCGATAGTCAGTTTGATGAATAGGTAAATAAGGTAATTCACATAAAATGTGTTGAATTGTCATTGTTTCGTATAAACAATTTTAATGGAGTAATGGCAATTGGCTGTTTATTGTAGTTAAATATTGATTAAAATAGACTGCTTTTGTGCACTTATTATTGTGAATGTGGACTTGAAAGACTGTTTTAATGCTTGTTTCATATTTTAAATGTGCAGCTAAAATTGGCCTTAACAACGACATTGTTTTTGTTCCCTAGGTAGGGCGAGGTCCAATTCGTTGATGCCAGGCGGCACACAGTTTTGGGTTCCCCGTATTCGTCTCATGTTTTGTGCTGAGGACCCGGAGATTTTTGCAAAGCGTGTGGCGTGGGCATTCAACACACGCAAACACACAGAAGCCTTGCTTCGGTACAACCTCTACATCGACTGCATGCCAATGGAAGGTGTCAGTGAGCTTGACAACTCATCCATGAAAAGGATGGTTGAGTGGGCGAAAGGAGCACCCAATCTCGCTAAGCAGAAGGGGTAAGCACGGTTCCTAACATTTGGTTATCATCATTTTCTTAATATCACTGCCAGAGATGCCCTGTTATGTTGCACAAAAGTGGTAGATCAACCACTTTTCATGATAATAAGAATTGCAACACTTCTATAGCGCCTATATCCTTAAAAGATTCAACTCAGAGGTGTAATAAACAAAATCATTTGGCATAATTGTAAATGGGGACAGGTAAAAGTTGTCAGTGGAGCATGGAACCACCAACACATTTTTTTCAGTTTTTTTTTATGAAAGGTGGCTGTAGGTTAAGATAAAAGGTGGATGTATGTTAAGAAGAAAGGTGGCTGTAGGTTAAGAAGAAAGGTGGCATTTCTGAGTGACCTATCTTTCAGAGTGATTTGTGATCTTAGTCAACCACATATAACCTTCATTACCATGATTTCCAGTTACTTATATACCTATTCTAACTTAAATTCATTAGCAGATGATTTTCATGAATCCTATATGTTTTCAGACGACTCGATGACTTTGTTCAGTTGCTGGAGAAGGAGGTGAACATTGAGTTTTGTCGCTCCATGAATCGCATCGTATTTGACCAGCTCATCAGCAAAGAACCTGACACGTTTGCATTCATCACAATCCCAGAGAAAGTCCCAGAAAAGGTGCCGGAGAGAGGTGAGTTTTGACACAGTCCCTGGTGTTGTGTTTGACATGGTCCCTCTTTGTAATGTGTATGGGAATGTTCAGATGACATTTTTGATGTGATGTATTGCTGTGGTCTCTCAGTATTTTGGCACAGAAGGTTCATTGAAGAAAGCAGACTAACAGTTGGGAAGAGTATTTGAGGTCTGGATATTGAAACTTGAGCAAATTCATCCCCTTTATTTGTGCCTGTCAACAGAGCCACTAAAACTGTTCCTTAATTACTGTTGGTCTGAGGGAGTATAGATGTGTAGCTTGTTATGGACTTGCATGGATTCGCCATGTCCCAGTAGATGTTAATCAAACACCGTTGTAGTTGCATCCATTATGATTACAGCAGCAGAACAGATAATGAGTAAAACATTCATCAAGTTGGGAGAATGATTAAATAATGATTTTTAATACATATCTATAAATTCTAAACTCCCATTGACATTTGAACCAGTCAGCAGAGGAAGGAGACTTTCTGACAAAACCACAGGTGGCGATCAAAACACCAACGTCTTAAATTTAGAATTGTGAGTTAAGAAAAATCCTTAATTTAATAAAAAAAAAATGATATTACCATTACGATTCAATGACATCCACTCATCTTATCATACAGGATGCTGCATGGATGTCCCAGACTACCCATTTGACGAGCAGTATGACAGCTTTGCCTTCAACTCCCTGCTGACAAGGGATGAAGCCATCCAGGCGGTTGGCAAAGTACGCACCGAGTGCAACAAGGTCTCGGGAATGTCCCTGTTCCATGTGCCCACCACAAAACACATGAAGTTGGAGGAGTTTGAACAGGCACAGGCCCAAGCAACATCCCAGGTGGGTCCACAGGAAACATTTCAATCAAAACAGTATCCGTTAATTTCAGGAAAGCATGTCAATCTAATTATTTCTTACTGGCACCATTGTTTGTGTATACACCAGGTGGCAGTGTTTGTGTTGTAGTTACATGTGCATTCACCAGGTGGAATCCGTTTTTGGAATAGTTTTATATATTTATATATAATATATATATATATGTGTATTCACCAGGTGGCAGTGTTTGTGTTGTAGTTATATGTGCATTCACCAGGTGGCAGTATTTCATAAGGTGACAATGTTCATTTGGTACTCTAGCCTCAGGCTCACATCCACTTGGGAAAGTTATGCTCTGTGTTTATGACCGCAAGGACGGCCTTACCACAAAATAGGGTAGAGATGTTGATTGGCTGAATTTGAAATAAAAACTAAAATAAGGATATCCTTTTTATTAGATAACACCGTATTATAAAATGTATTCAAAATTAACTTATACTGAAATATGTCACACACAAAATAAACAGAAATGATGTTTCATTATTAGTTTTCATATCATTTTGTATTTTCTACTTTTTATATTGTGTATATTACAACTTAGTTTCATTATCAAAAACGTACATAATGTATAAAACATTAATGATTATTACACATGTAAACCTGTGAATTTATCCAAAACAGTGATGCCATCTGATGGCTTCGAGCAATGACATTACATCAGGATTACATAAGTAAAGCATATTTGTTATAAGAATAACTTCACGGCAGTTACACAGTTGAGTGAGAGTTGGCTATAAGCAATGTATTCACGTTTGTGGTAGTTATTTGTTTATTCACCAGGTATTTGTGGTCGGTATTTGTTTATTCACCAGGTGTTTGTGGTAGTTATTTGTTTATTCACCAGGTGTTTGTGGTAGTTATTTGTTTACTCACCAGGTGTCTGTGGTAGTTATTTGTTCATTCACCAGGTATTTATCTTGTACTCATGTGTCCACCAGGTGGCACTGTTCCTGAAGGATGGGTGGATCACGACGCTGCGGACATCGATCCGGTCGAGTCTGCGGGAAGTGGGCAAGGGATGGTTCAACATCCGGGAGACCAACTGGGAGGTGTACCAGATCTCTAAGATGAAGAAGATCATGGAGATGGTGAAGTTTAACATGCAGGTGAGAGATAGACTCGGACTGAGAGGACAAATACTTGTTACCTTACGGCAGGCACAGGTAGTGTAGTAGTTAGCACATCCACCTGGCACGCTGGTGCCCCGGGTTCAATACTTGTTCAATATTTGTTGTTAAAACTGGGCTCTCAACATTGTGGACTGTGTATCCCACGTGAAACGGAGAATCACGTTAATGTCCGTCCTGTCTCACTTGGGACATAAAAGAACTACTGAGGATGACAAGCACCTGGCAGTGACCACCCAGCATAGAAAGGTTGGCTTGGTGTAAATGTTCTGAAAAAGATTGATTACTGGGTACAGTAGTAATATCATGACTGTACAATGATATCATAGATTTAACATTGTAACCACATATATATATATATATATATATATATATATATATATATATATATATATATATATATATATATAAACTATCAGTAATGAGTGCTGGATACAACTAGAACTAGAACCTCTACAGTTTGAAATCACCACTGAACAGTGATGATATACACACATCAAACATCAACTATATTGGCTGAAAAACATGACCATTTGGGTTGGCATTTATTCAGTCGTTTCTATCAGTCTGAATGATGTTCTGTTTTCAGAATTTATGCATTAATTTATTTTAAATGAATTTATTTGTATTCTGACCGGTTTATCTGCAGCGCTGATAAAATAATATGAAAATTACTAAATGATAGTTATTATTATAAAAAAGGCCACCCACGGGGTCTGCTGAGGAGACGAAGTGCCACACTTACTACTATCATGTGTTTGTCATGTGCAGGATTCGCTGCGGTTCCTCGTGCAAGATTCCCTCATCAACTTCACTCAGATGCTGATAGACGCCTGCCACTCAACTTTCCACTGCAAGGAAGACATGGATTGGGGTCGTAATGTCATGGTCAGCAAGTTCCAGTAAGTGTCTCATGTGATTGCTAAGGACAACCCAAATATTGTCATATTTCTAAGTTCACAGTCTAAAACACCTATCATATTTCAACTATTGCAATCATCTCCAAATAGTTCTGAAATGTTTAATTTTTACTACTATATTTTATTTATTCTCTTATGGGGGAGGGATTATTACACCTGTAAACATATTTTGTAATCACCCTTGAATTGGGCACTATAGTACGGAGATTTTGTGGAGTAACAAGGTAACAGAACACTGGCAGTTCATGGCATGAGTCCTGAGTTGTATAACAATGCCACCTGGTGTATTAGTTCTGTAACAGTGCCACCTGGTGTATTAGTTCTGTAACAGTGCCACCTGGTGTATTAGTTCTGTAACAGTGCCACCTGGTGTATTAGTTCTGTAACAGTGCCATCTGGTGTATTAGTTCTGTAACAGTGCCATCTGGCGTATTAGTTCTGTAACAGTGCCATCTGGTGTATTAGTTCTGTAACAGTGCCACCTGGTGTATTAGTTCTGTAGGCTGCCAATTATGTCATTGTTATCAATGATCCATGATGTGTGAATATCTATTTCAGACCCAAGAGGAACCCCTTGTTTCACATAGACATGATAATGGACAACCAGGGCGTCCACTACAGCACCAACCTCCACAACTATGAGACCGTGCTTGTCTCTCTGTTTGACCGCGGCATCCAGAGCACTCAGAATGTACCTCAGCTGGAGAAGGTGTGTGTGTTTGTCTCGTGTGGTATGCCTTCATCTCTCCCCAGGGTCTTACAAGCTTTTGACAATAGTTCTATAGCATGTCTTCAGGTCTCTACTCTTCAACGTGCCTCTGTGCCCAGCAACTTTAATGGTTTCTATCACATTGTGAACTGTCTGGTATATCTATAGCTGTTTAATAGTCCTCTCATTCTATCGTGTTTCTCTAGCTGTTTACCTCTCTAAATGTACGTCCAGTTCTCCTGGAAACTTGGTTATGTTCTGGCCTGTATACTGTCTACCAGTAATGTAGCTGCCTACTTATTCATCTAGCACTGTGCCATATCTAGCCCTCGGTGCGTCTTTGTATATTCTCTTCTTCTTTATCTCTTTGTCTTCCTCCATACCTTCCTCCTTGCTTCCCTCATCCCATCTGTTCTCTTCTCTCTCTGTCTGTCTATTCATCTGTCTGCCTTTCTCAGTCTGACTGTCTCTGTCTGTATGTCTATCTTTCTGTCTCTGTCTGTCTGTCTGTCTGTCTGTCTGTCTGTCTGTCTGTCTGTCTGTCTGTCTGTCTGTCTGTCTGTCTGTCTATCTTTCTACCTCTCTCTCTCTCTCTCTCTCTCTCTCTCTCCCTCTCTCTCTCTCTCTCTCATTCCCTTCCTCCTTCCCTCCTCCCTCCTCCTCCTCCCTCCCTCCTCCCTCCTCCTCCTCCTCCTCCCTCCTCCCTCCCTCCCTCCCTCCCTCCCTCCCTCCCTCCCTCCCTCCCTCCCTCCCTCCCTCCATCCCTCCATCCCTCCATCCCTCCATCCCTCATCCCTCCATCCTCCTCCCTCCTCCCTCCCTCCCTCCCTCCCTCCCTCCCTCCCTCCCTCCCTCCCTCCCTCCCTCTCTCTCTCTTCCTTCCCCTGCTCCCCTAGTAGATCCCTAGATACATATGTCTGCCCTTTCACAAACCACACTGTACTGTTTGTAGTACATCATGGAGGACATCTTCTTCTCTGGGACGCCCCTGTTGGAGTCAGTGGGGGAACATGAGCCCCCTGTGGACGAACTGCGTAAGACCATCGTCTCATCAATCAACAAAGCCTTCATCCCTCTCAAGGCCTATGCCAAGCAATACATCAAGTATCTGGAACTGCAGAACCTCAACATTGTCGACTATGTCGCGTAAGTTCTGTTACACTAATGATTCATTATCATCATGACGTACAGTGATAATGTACAGAATATAATGTGCCAGATACAAGACACTGAGTTTCTTACAAGAAGCTGTTGTTGTAGACAATCATAGTGAAACATAGACAATCATAGTGAAACATAGACAATCATAGTGAAACATAGACAATCATAGTGAAACATAGACAATCATAGTGATACATAGACAATCATAGTGAAACATAGACAACCAGAGTGAAACATAGACAACCATAGTGAAATATAGACAACCATAGTGAAATATAGACAATCATAGTAAAACATAGACAATCATAGTAATACATAGACAATCATAGTGATACATAGACAATCATAGTGAAACATAGACAATCATAGTGAAACATAGACAATCATAATGATACATAGACAATCATAGTGAAACATAGACAACCAGAGTGAAACATAGACAATCATAGTGATACATAGACAATCATAGTGAAACATAGACAATCATAGTAATACATAGACAATCATAGTGATACATAGACAATCATAGTGAAACATAGACAATCATAGTGAAACATAGACAATCATAGTGATACATAGACAATCATAGTGAAACATAGACAATCATAGTGAAACATAGACAATCACAGTGAAACATAGACAATCATAGTGAAACATAGACAATCATAGTGAAACATAGACAATCACAGTGATACATAGACAATCATAGTGAAACATAGACAATCATAGTGAAACATAGACAATCATAGTGATACATAGACAATCATAGTGATACATAGACAATCTTAGTGAAACATAGACAATCATAATGAAACATAGACAATCATAGTGATACATAGACAATCATAGTGAAACATAGACAATCATAGTGAAACATAGACAATCATAGTGATACATAGACAATCATAGTGAAACATAGACAATCATAGTGAAACATAGCCAATCATAGTGATACATAGACAATCATAGCGAAACATAGACAATCACAGCGAAACATAGACAATCATAGTGATACATAGACAGTCATAGTGAAACATAGACAATCACAGTGAAACATAGACAATCACAGTGAAATATAGACAACCATAGTGAAATATAGACAATCATAGTAAAACATAGACAATCATAGTAATACATAGACAATCATAGTGATACATAGACAATCATAGTGAAACATAGGAAATCATAGTGAAACATAGACAATCACAGTGAAACATAGACAATCACAGTGAAACATAGACAATCATAGTGAAACATAGACAATCATAGTGAAACATAGACAATCATAGTGATACATAGACAATCATAGTGAAACATAGACAATCATAGTGAAACATAGACAATCATAGTGAAACATAGACAATCATAGTGATACATAGACAATCATAGTGATACATAGACAATCATTAGTGAAACATAGACAATCATAGTGAAACATAGACAATCATAGTGATACATAGACAATCATAGTGAAACATAGACAATCATAGTGAAACATAGACAAGTCATAGTGAAACATAGACAATCATAGTGATACATAGACAATCATAGTGAAACATAGACAATCATAGTGAAACATAGACAATCATAGTGATACATAGACAATCATAGTGATACATAGACAATCATAGTGAAACATAGACAATCATAGTGATACATAGACAATCATAGTGAAACATAGACAATCATAGTGATACATAGACAATCATAGTGAAACATAGACAATCATAGTGAAACATAGCCAATCATAGTGATACATAGACAATCATAGCGAAACATAGACAATCACAGTGAAACATAGACAATCATAGTGATACATAGACAGTCATAGTGAAACATAGACAATCACAGTGAAACATAGACAATCACAGTGATACATAGACAGTCATAGTGATACATAGACAATCACAGTGAAACATAGACAATCATAGTGACACATAGACAATCATAGTGAAACATAGACAATCATAGTGATACATAGACAATCATAGTGAAACATGGACAATCACAGTGAAACATGGACAATCATAGTGATACATGGACAATCATAGTGATACATGGACAATCACAGTGACACATGGACAATCATAGTGAAACATAGACAATCATAGTGATACATAGACAATCATAGTGATACATAGACAGTCATAGTGAAACATAGACAATCACAGTGAAACATAGACAATCACAGTGAAACATAGACAATCATAGTGATACATAGACAATCATAGTGATACATAGACAATCATAGTGACACATAGACAATCATAGTGAAACATAGACAATCATAGTGATACATAGACAATCATAGTGAAACATGGACAATCACAGTGAAACATGGACAATCATAGTGATACATGGACAATCATAGTGATACGTAGACAATCATAGTGATACATAGACAATCACAGTGAAACATAGACAATCATAGTGAAACATAGACAATCATAGTGAAACATAGACAATCATAGTGAATTTGAAGGACTAATTTCTAATAGTAAAAAAACAAAGGTTTATTTGATGTGTGTCTATTTAATATTCTGGCAACTCTTGGTCCGAATGGAAATGCTACAGACCCGCCAACAATCAGACAAGTACGTCTTTTAACTTATCACCAGACATGACCTTGACCTTGTTGACATGACCTTGAACTTGTTATCTGACACAGGACGTACCAGTCAGAGAACCATACGGCTGCCGAGGTGAAACAGGAAGTGGAGAATCACCTTCAAGAGAAGGAGGTCCTCGAGAACACGCTGCCGAGTCACATCATCATTGGGCCGTTCTACGTGAACACAGATGGCGTTCGTACCAATCTCGCAAAGAAACGCAAAGCACTCAGCAATGCCGTGCTTGAACTGCTCGCTCTACAGCTGCGCAAACAGGCTGATGATGTAAGGGAAAGCAATGGGAAATAAATGGGAATGTACCCTATGTCACTAGGACACAAAACTTCACCCTCGCCCCGTCTTCATAAAATCATTTTAGCAAGATTTTAACAATAACTAACGAAACTGCCATCCAGAGAATTAAGTCTACATGGAAAGTGCACAATGACCCCTTTGGCTTATCAAAAGATCAGTCTAAAATGTATTCTGGGTATCTGAGGTATTTATGCCAACTTATTTTTTAAATGTATTAATGCTGCTAGCACTTGAGAATGAGCACATTCTGATGTCTAATATTCACTGTTTTTCACTAATGTGACCATAATAAATTCGATACAAACGCAATGGAATTCTACAGAAATTTGAATAACTGTGATCACAACATTTCTATATAATGCCATAGAATATTTTTGGAATTTGTAATGTCACATGAATTTTACATAATTTTATAGAACAGCTAAGATAACATTCTATACGTTTTCTGTAGATTTATAATGGCTCAATATTGCTGAGCATCTTCATTATTGTTTTGATTTGTCTGTAGGCATGTGAGATATTTAAGTCGATCAGTCGCAAGTTGCTTGATCGTCCAAACTGCGTAGAAGAGTTGGCGGAGATGCGAGAATGGATGAAGACAATCCCAGACGTTCTCGCTGAGCATACGGTAAGTTTGCCTCTGTATCAGGGCCCAGGAACTAACATTCTTAAGAGCCCATAAGCCCAATTTCGGTATTTGCAATTGATTTATCTCCTTGACAGTGATTTGGTATACTGAAAACTGTCACCAGCAGGGTGAGCCACTGGTACACTTGTGTTAGTGTTTCACTGAAATAGTGTGGCTTTTTTTGTTTTTGAAAAAAATCTAAAATTGGATTCTGTGATGGATTTTCGTAATGAGCTCATCATTTTAATGAAACAATCATCAGGATCAAGTGATTTCATGATGGTTTGGTCATATAATTGTGGTTAGATCGTCATTTCATCATCTTAAAATCTTCAAGTATTAAAATCTACTGTTAAAAAATGGTAAATCACTAGTTAATAAATAGGTTAATAAAATAAGTGTAAACAATTAATCTAAATAAAAATATCATCATTGTTATTGCCATCATTCTTATACCGACATCATACCGTCAACCAGCTCTTTAACTTTGATGGTATTGTGAAAGGACATAGCAAAATGTTATCCTCAGAAGTGGAAGTTTTTGAAGAAAAAAAACCGAGAGTTGTTGCTGAAGTTGTCTATCTGTTTCAGGAGCTCATAGATAAGGCAATGTCTGACTATGAACTAATTGAAGAGTTCTACTACAACCTCTCGGCTGATGACTTCCAGGCCAAGTGAGTTGGCCATTTTTATTTCTTTCGTCAGTTGTAATATTATGTAATACAAATTATTTGTAGAAAGTATTGTACAGAAAACAATATGAAGCAATTGATGATGTAATGTATTATTTTTATGAAAACAAGGTTATAAACTATTGATATAAAATAAAGTAAACAAAATGAATTTAAACTGTATTGACTCCAGGTGGACAGCAGTTGGGTGGCCGTACAAGATAGAGCAGCAGATGGAGCAGACAGAAGCTCAATTGGAGGAGGATGAAGAAAGATTCCGCAAACTGCAGCTCCAGGACCAGGCCAACTTCAACGATCGCCTCGACACACTCTTTGTGAGTACCGTAAACACCCTACATAAAACCACACCTATGATTGAAGCCTCACCTCAATTATGACATATACACACTCTTTGTGAGTACCGTAAATACTCTACTTAAAGCTACACCCATAATTGAAGCCTCACTTCATTTATGACACGCACACACACACACACCACACACACACACACACACACACACACACACACACACACACACACACACCACACACACACACACACACACACACACACACACACACACACACACACACACACACACACACACACACACACACAAACTCTTTGTGAGTGCTGTAGAGATTCTACATGAAGTCACACCCATAATGGACATTCAGTCGTGGTGCATACACTGACCTCTGGTGACCTTGAGATGCAAATTGTATGCACCTGCTGACATCTAGTGGTGGCCGTGATATGCAAAATGTATGCAGACTACCCCTGGTTGCCTCAGCAACCCTTCTCTCTCCCCTGGTGGTGCTCCCTCTAATGGTTTTACCACCAACATCTGTGCACACTGCTCTCTAGTGACCTTGACATGCAACCTTTGCAACTGCCATAGATGGTCGTCGCTGGCATGGCAGCACACAATGACATCAGCAAGTCACATGAGATCGCCAACGAAGTGCGACGTATCCACAAACAGCTCAAGGAAGCTCAGACCTGGTCAACGACGTACAACAACCGGGAACGTCTCTTCTCCATGCCAGTTACTAACGTATGTATGCACTGATTGTATATATAGTTTAAGCACAACTGAGCCAGCTTACGTATATTACATGTACATATTTTATACATAGTTATATATATATATATATATATATATATATATATATATATATATATATATATATATATATATATATATATGCAGGGTGTGGAATAAGACTGGTCCGATCGTCCGGGACGAGTAGTTTTAGAGCTCGGACTAGTAAGAGCAGTCCTTTTAAATAGTAAAAACATACGCAGGACTAGTTGTCTATAATGACGGACTACCAGCTAGCTAGAAGTATCGTGCACCCTGTATATGTAAATGTATTCTTCCTACGACCTTTTACCTACTGTAATAATATTTCAGGGATTAATATATTATCCCCAAAAGAAAAGTAATCCCTTTTTCGTAATTCCCACCTGATTAAGAGTTGTCGCCAGTTATAAAATTCATACCAAATGTCAAAAGGGTATTATTCAATTGCAATTCAATGGATCCTACATGAAACAGTAGTTTGGCAGTGAGCAGACGTTTCTGTGTCTGTATCTGTGCATGATTTCATGGCATTTATCTGTTTTAGTACGAGAAACTGTCAAAGCTCATCAAAGACTTTGAGCCATTCAAGAACTTGTGGATCACAGTGTCAGACTGGCTGAAGTGGTACGACAGCTGGATGCATGATCCACTGACCAGCATCGATGCGGAGACAGTGGAGAAGAACGTCAGTGATGCCTACAAGACGATGCACAAATCTGTGAAGATATTCCAGGACATTCCAAGTGAGTGTCCTTAGGAAAAATTCAACTCTCTATCAGTGTCCATTGGTGTCAGAGATCCGGCACTGTTGACTAGTTTGATTGACTATACACACCCGTACACATCTGTACCCACCTGTACCATATATACTCACCTGTACTCATGTGTACCCATTTGTAACCATCTGTACCGTCTGCACCACCTGTACGTACCTGTTCCCACCTTCACACTTGTGGCATCTCTACAAGCCTGTACTCACCCATACCTACCTGTACCTACCTGTACCATCTATACTCACCTGTACCCACCTGTGCCTTTTGTACTTACCTTTACCTGCCTGTTTCCACCTGTACCTACCTATGTCCACCTATACCAACCTTTACCCACCAGTGGCCACCTATACCTACCTGTAATCAACTGTAGCTACCTGTGCCCACCTATGCCTACATGTAATAACTGGTACCATCTCTACTCATCTATACCCAAATCAGATAACATAATTTGTAAAGGACCATTCCAACAATCATTGCTCATGGCACCTGTACTCACCTGTCATCTGTACCCACCTATATCATTTCACTTTCACTTTCACTTTACTTTATTGTCCTTAAAAAGGATATGCATTTTACAACTCATGATCACATCTAAAATATATGGGATGGTCTCAACAAAATGCAAATGAATTTCCAGATGTATCCACTACAAGAACAATTCAACCGGGTGACATCAATATGACTCATTTAACATTCAACATTCTAATGGCCACAGGCACAAAACTCCTGCTATAGCGAGATGTTTTACATTTTATACAATGGTATCTCCTTTGAGACGGAAGTACATGGAAGAACGTAGAGAGCGGGTGATCAGACTCGGTAGCGACAGCACGAGCTTTCTTCAAAATTGCATGGTCGATTATTTCGGAGAGCTTTGGTGTAGGTAAACCAATGATCTTGGCAGAAACATGTGAGATTTTCAGAAGCCTGTTACGGTTTTTCACAGAAAGAGCAGGGTAGTAACAAATGCTGCAGTAGGTTAAGAGAGGCTCAATTATGCTACGGTAAAGGCGTAGAAGAAGTAGTGGATCAACACAGAAAGCTCGTAACTTTCAAAGAACGTGCAATCGCTGCTGAGACTTCTTTTGCACGGCTGTAACATGCTCTGTAAATACAATTTTTCATCTAATATAACACCGAGGTATTTGAATGAATCAACCTGTTCCACAGGTTCACCGTTGATGACAATAGGACTAATGACAGTTCTATTACAACGGAAGTCGATGCACATTTCTTTCGTTTTGGAAACATTCAAATGCAGAAATTTTTTACTGCACCAACTAGAGAAACGTACCACTGAAGAAAGATATGACTGGTATGAGGCAAAATCATTCAAAAGAGCGAGCATGGCTGTATCATCAGAAAACCTCACAAATTGAATCAACCAATTGGGTAGATGAATTTGGACCTACCTGTACCTGTCTGTTGTTTACAGGTGTGGCGGATGTGGCAAAAGAAATCAAGGGTTATATCGAGGACTTCAAGCCGAACATTCCCCTCATCCAGGGATTGCGCAACCCAGGGATGAGGCACAGGCATTGGGAGCAGGTGGATGCCCCCTTCCCTATCCTATCCGAGTTAACTGCATTACTTCTAGTTTCCACATTGCTACAGCAAACTATGCTGTCACCAGCTTGCTTGTCACATGTAACAAAAAGGGTGGTGTATGCTAATTAGGGCTTGTATGCTTAATAGAGTGAATACGGTAAATAATTTCTGAAAGTCTTAAATTAAAATGAGGCCTTAGCATGAGGCCCAACCTCCGTCTATATGAAAGTTTGCCTATGACGACTTATTTGCCATTCACCTACCTTGGATTTGGCAAATTGCGATTTAGTCTTCCGAAAAATTATGGGCCCTTGAAATCAGTTCCTCTATTCTACCAACTTGATGAACATTTCCATCAAAATGTTTTGCTGAATGCCAACATGAATTCAAATGTTTATTTGTCTATAATGTTTACTCCATTTTGCAGCTGTCTGGTGAGCTTGGATTCCAAGTGATGCCCAAGGCCAATCTGACGTTCAACAAATGTCTGGATATGAAGCTAGGGGATCACATCGGTGTCATCAGTAAGATCGCGGAGGTGGCAGGCAAGGAGTATGCAATTGAACAGGTGATTGTGACACATGATCTATTTCTTTGTGCATTACTCCTATGTGATATGATGTTGTGTCAAGTCGTATGATATCTGGTGACATCCATTATGAGTTCCAACTGACCCTCTTTCTTCTTGCTAAATGTGTTACTGGCATCACCAAAGACATTTGACACTTCTTGACCAAAATCATGACACTTGTGTAAAAAATACATAAGACTGACATTGACAAAGACCTATGTCATCAAAGCCATGTCACAGATGTTATGAAACTGATATCAAGAGAGACATGGCACAGATGTCACCAAAGACACAACACTAACATCAACACATACCTGACAATGGTGTCAACATAATATGACACTGGTGTCAACAAAGACATGACACTGATATCAACATAATATGACACTGATCTTAACAAAGACGTTACACTGGTGTCAGCATAATATGACATTGCTGTCGACAGATACATGACACTGGTGTCAACATAATATGACACTGGTGTCAACTTAATATGACACTGGTGTCAATAGATACGTAATACTGGTGTCAACATAAAATGACACTGGTGTCAACAAAGACCTGTCACTGATGTCAACAAAGATATGACACATAATATGACACGGGTGTCAACAAAGACTTGACACTTGTGTCAACATAATATGACACTGGTGTCAATAAAGACCTGACACTTGTGTCAACATAATATGATACTGGTATCAACAAAGGCTTGATGCTGGTGTCAACAGTGACATGTCACTAGTGTCAACAAAGATATCAACAAATGTAGTGATCACAGAAAGACTTGACTGGACCTCGGTAACAGGGAGGTAATACATTTACAATGTCAATAACTTAGCATAGCAATATACAAATAACCACAGTTGAAAAGATTGATGACACAATGTATAGATATATGAGGCACTGACATGAAATGACATGTCACTAACTGAGCTCCTTGTGTCACTAGGCTCTAGACAAGATGGAGAATGAGTGGAACCCAGTGAACTTTGAGATTCTCGCATACAAGGAAACAGGAACCTACATCCTGAAGGCTTCGGAGGACGTCTCGCAGTTACTGGACGACCACATTGTGATGACCCAGAGTATGTCGTTCTCCCCTTTCAAGAAACCCTTCGAGGAGCGCATCAGTACATGGGAGAGCAAACTACGCACCACGCAGGTGAGTACACGGTGTTCTACATAGCAAACCCCACAGCAAACTACACATTAGTCGTGTAACATGCAGTACAATGTGTGTCAAGAAGATTGGTGCATCATTGTAATCATCGTCACAAACAATTTCATTGTCGTCATCATCGTTGTCCTATAATCATCGATACTGTCATCATTATTGTCATTATCAGTGTCGTGGTCATAATGTCATCAGCAATTTTACCACTTGCATCATTGTCAAAAAGTTGTCATCTTTGACATTGTTTTCATTCCTGAGTTAACTAATCATTGTCAAAATTTTAATCATCATTACCATCAAAATCAACTTTATTGTCATCGTCATTGTCAGCATTATCATAATTGACTATTGATGATTTCTTTAATTGTTTGTTTGTTTGTTTCTTTTTTTGTTAGAACATTTTAGAATGTTTTGTTTTCCTTAATCAAAATGTAAAAAAGGAACAACATGCCAAGATAACGGCAATCATTAAAAATGTTGTGTACACATACAATTTCTGCTGTAACATTTATGTAAGCCAGTTTGTTTGTAAAACACAATACAAATATATGCGATAAATGCTTAAAGTGCCTCTACATTTAATGAGTGTAAACCGTCATTACATGTGTATCATTACAATGAATGTAATGGACATTATTGCTCTGTTTCCCAGGATGTGTTAGATGAGTGGCTCCTGTGTCAGAGACAGTGGCTCTATCTGGAGCCCATCTTCAGCTCTGATGACATCAATCGACAGCTGCCTGTGGAGAGCAAGCGTTACCAGACCATGGAGCGACTCTGGCGCAAGATCATGAAAGACGCCAAAGAGAACCCACAGGTGCATGCATAAACATGTGTGAGAGCAACATGGCAGCTACGTGACATATACATGGCAGAAGTACAATTATTTTCAATTAAGTGACTCATTATATATTTAATTTGATGGTGTAATGACAGAAAACAGGAAAATATGACAATAATATTGATACAATTTTTTCTTAAATGGGGGATACACCATATACTGGCCACGTTTCGGTCATATTTGCACATACAGATGAGGGCAGAAAGCATAAGTTTTTTGTCATACTGTTCACTTTTTTTTTTCGGGAAAAAACAATGCAATTATTTTACGTTTTATTGTAACACCTCCAATCTAATCCAAGTCGAAACATTATGTTGAAAGTTGACGGTCATGCTTACTATCAGTGTTTCATCTGTGGCATAGAACACTGATCTATATCCTGGCAACTGACCCCTGTTTGTTGATGGTGTTGCTAGGTGATCACGCTGTGCCCTGACAACCGTCTCCTTGACAACCTGAGAGAATGCAACAAGCTGCTGGAACAGGTACAGAAGGGTCTCAGTGACTACCTGGAGACTAAGCGCAACTCGTTCCCGCGCTTCTACTTCCTGTCAGACGACGAGTTGCTCGAGATCCTTTCTCAGACCAAGGACCCGACGGCCGTACAGCCACATCTGAGGAAGTGCTTCGAGAACATTGCCAGGGTGAGCTATATACTTTACTGTAAGCGGCCGTCATTGCTTACCCCTGTAAGAAAATCTGTTCAGCTTCGATCATCTAGTTTTTATTTACTTTATGTCCCTAAAGTCAATACTAATATTGCATCTAGGGCTTTTGCTATGGGTGCGCCTACTTTTTGTGATATGTTTACTTCTAGCGTTAAATCAGTTGAAAATATTGCTAAATTCCACCGTCATGTAAAGATATACTTTTACAATCTTGCCTATCCACCAATGCTCCCTGGCGTATCAATCAATCTGATGACAACTGGAATTGTTTATTGACTCTGAGATCAATTAACCCTTTTGTATTGATGTGCATCTGAGCTTGGTTTCTATGGATTTAGGCACAATAGAAGTTACCTAATTATTATTATTATTTGTCTTCTTGAAGATTGAGTGACAATGTCTTGTATATATTTTAATGATTACAGGTTCAGATTCCTTGTGGAATACCAAGTTTATGTTCTCTTGGTTTTCATCACTATATGTGCCCATCTCAGTTGAGTCACAGTTGTGGCAAAGCTCATTTATATGTTTGGGTGACATGTCAGATTTATGGAACACCATCTGTAATTGTATGTGTTGTGTGTCATGCACCAGTGACATGATTATGTGAGATTCTCCATGCTTCTGCATCAGATAACATTCGAGGAGGACCTGAAGATAACAAAGATGGAGTCAGGAGAGGGAGAGGTTGTGCCCTTCAAGAAGGACCTGTATCCACGAGGCAATGTGGAGGACTGGCTGCTGGAGGTGGAGGAAGTGATGAAGGAGAGTCTTCGTTTGATCCTGCTGGAGGCCATAGCCGACTACAGCAAGGTAGTCTTGTCCCACTTCTTACACCGTTTAATATCATCCCACTTCTGATACCATTCAAAACCTTCCCACTTCTTACACCATTCAACATCATCCCGCTTCTGATACCATGCAACACCAACCCATTTCTGACACCATTAAACACAACAGTGTTATCCTACATCTGACCACATACAACGTTATCCCACTTCTGACACCATTCAACGTCATCCCACTTCTGACACCATTCAACGTCATCCCACTTCTGACACCACAAAACATTAGCCCACACCTGACACCATACAACGTTATCCCACTTCTGACACCATCCAACATCAGCCCACTTGTGACACCACAAACATTATCCCACTTCTGATATCTAACTATGCTAGCCTATCGATGACACGATATAGTGTTATTCCATTTCTGACTCCATACAACAATATCCCACTTCTGACACTATACACAATTATCCCAAGTTTGACATGTGACCGTATCCCACTTCTGACACCATTGCACATAGTTAAGGAATCTCTCCACTGGCAGGCATGTTCATTGGAGGAACTGAACAAACAAACAAACAAACACTTTTGCGGAAAAAAACTTGTTTGCAACTTATCCTAATAAACAGAGCAACTGTAACACAATGCTACCGTGGCTTGTGTCATGGTTGTCTGGTGGGGGACATCAGTTAGTTTGTCACTCGCTCAAACGTCACCTCCACCTATTGCCTTTCTCTTTACCCTCATGAGGCTTTTATCTTAACGTAATTTCTCCATCTAGCTGCTTCTTTTTCCATCAGCCTCTCCGCCTTTTGTTCTCTTCCCCAGTACATGCCCAGGCCAGCCTTGTCTACTCCCAACTGTCTTCCTGTCACATGTATGTCATCTGTCACGTGTATGTGATCCATTTGTGCAGAAAAAGCGGACAGAGTGGGTGCTGGTGTGGCCAGGTCAAGTGGTCATCGCGGTGTGTCAGCTCTTCTGGACGAAGGAAGTAACCCAAGCCTTGGAGGATGATGAACTCCCATCCCGCTTCAAGATCCTTCTCCAACAGGTATAGATGTCGCTCCATCGCTGGGTCATACGCCATTTATTTATTTACTCATAGTTTGGTAATACAATTTTGTATATGTGAATTATTTATAGGTCTTGCTATGTCAAATAATATATAAACTGCTGGATTTAATTTTTGGATATTTCCCACGTTTGGCAGAGGTTTCTGCCCTCTAATTAATTAGGTTTATCAGTATGGGTGAGCTAAATTTCCATTTGCACTTGAGTCAGAGAGAGTTCCCTGATTTATTTGGCCAATAAGTAATAATAAACAATTCAAATTAGCTACGTCATGTCAGTTGTCAAGTGACATGACATTGAGTGATCTGACGTGTCACCAGCTTGACGACTTGAGGGAACTGGTGCGTGGATCACTGTCGAAGATTGCTCGTCAAGTCTTGTCAGCCCTTATCGTCATTGAAGTGCATGCCCGCGACGTTGTCAACAAGATGCTTGATGAGGAAGTGAAGAACGCAAATGACTTTGAGTGGATCAGTCAACTCAGGTATGTCACTTTTGTGATGTAGTAAATGACATATCGATAAGTTGACTTGGTATGTTTATTTATTATTCTTTATTTGGAAACATTTATAGAGCACCATGTATCTGTGTTAAAAACCTGCCCAGAAGTGCTAACAATATAAAATAAGTAAATACATATGTATAAGCTAAATAATTCAGTTGAATAAATATGTTAAATAAATATGTTAAAATAAGTTAAATAAATAAGTTACAGTAATAAATTGACTTTGAAAAAATTAGGCATATATAAAGATTAAGACAAGCAAACTTTAAAATATATTATTAATGTAGTTGCACAGAACAGACTAGACAGCAGACTCTCTGCCTGGGAGGAAGATTGTGTCCCTTCCTTCAGCAGTCGCTAGTTCCAATCTCTCATCAAATCCATGAAATGGACATGCTCAAAGATAAACAGTACTGTTGGCCTTCACGATGTTGTGCCAGAAATGAGCTGAGAAAATAGAGAGAGAGAAATATGTCAAGGACGTGTTATGTGTTATGTGTTATTGCAATAGGCAGTGAGAACAAACCTGTTAATGGAATTGGTGACAGAAAGCAAATGCGTTGTTGCATAAAAATGGCAGAAATCTGCTGTATAATGCCAATAAGTGCCAGGGTATAAATGTATTATTATATTATTGCAATAATCAATATAAATGATATAAATAAGTTTTTGCTAAAAGTAATGACAATTTATGTGTTTTTGTAATAAGTAATAGGGCACACATGTGTTATTACTATAACTGGGAAAAAACAAATGTGTTGATGTAGTGTGTTATGGACAACACACCTGTTGATACAGTGTGTCACAAAAGGAAGGTGTGTTACAGATACTACTGGCTGGAGGATGATAACTTGTACATCCGCGCCGTCAACGCTCAGTTCCTGTATGGATACGAGTATCTCGGGAACACTGGGCGACTTGTGATCACCCCACTCACAGACAGGTACTGCCCCCTACCCCACAGTCTTTCACACACAACTGACTGTGTGGTACCTCAATCAAACATTTAAATTACCGTATTTGTTCTATTAAATGTACATACCCTAATTAGCTTCCACCCCCGTTTAAAGTTCCACCTGCATCTGCACACATTTAAATTACCGTATTTGTTCTATTAAATGTACATACCCTAATTAGCTTACACCCCCCGTGGGAGTTTGTTCCATCTAGAGTGCACATTTGAGAGAGTTACTGTGGACATTTGACAGAGCAAGTGTGGGAGTTTGCTCCATCTAGAGTGCACATTTGAGAGAGTTACTGTGGACATTTGACAGAGCAAGTGTGGGAGTTTGCTCCATCTAGAGTGCACATTTGAGAGAGTTACTGTGTACATTTGACAGAACAAGTGTGGGAGTTTGTTCCACCTAGAGTGCACATTTGAGAGAGTTACTGTGTACATTTGACAGAGCAAGTGTGGGAGTTTGCTCCATCTAGAGTGCACATTTGAGAGAGTTACTGTGTACATTTGACAGAGCAAGTGTGGGAGTTTGCTCCATCTAGAGTGCACATTTGAGAGAGTTACTGTGGACATTTGACAGAACAAGTGTGGGAGTTTGCTCCATCTAGAGTGCACATTTGAGAGAGTTACTGTGGACATTTGACAGAGCAAGTGTGGGAGTTTGTTCCATCTAGAGTGCACATTTGAGAGAGTTACTGTGGACATTTGACAGAGCAAGTGTGGGAGTTTGTTCCATCTAGAGTGCACATATGAGAGAGTTACTGTGTACATTTGACAGAACAAGTGTGGGAGTTTGCTCCATCTAGAGTGCACATTTGAGAGAGTTACTGTGGACATTTGACAGAACAAGTGTGGGAGTTTGTTCCATCTAGAGTGCACATTTGAGAGAGTTACTGTGGACATTTGACAGAACAAGTGTGGGAGTTTGCTCCATCTAGAGTGCACATTTGAGAGAGTTACTGTGGACATTTGACAGAGCAAGTGTGGGAGTTTGCTCCATCTAGAGTGCACATATGAGAGAGTTACTGTGGACATTTGACAGAACAAGTGTGGGAGTTTGCTCCATCTAGAGTGCACATTTGAGAGAGTTACTGTGGACATTTGACAGAGCAAGTGTGGGAGTTTGTTCCATCTAGAGTGCACATATGAGAGAGTTACTGTGTACATTTGACAGAGCAAGTGTGGGAGTTTGCTCCATCTAGAGTGCACATTTGAGAGAGTTACTGTGGACAGTTGACAGAGCAAGTGTGGGAGTTTGTTCCATCTAGAGTGCACATATGAGAGAGTTACTGTGTACATTTGACAGAGCAAGTGTGGGAGTTTGTTCCATCTAGAGTGCACATTTGAGAGAGTTACTGTGGACATTTGACAGAGCAAGTGTGGGAGTTTGTTCCATCTAGAGTGCACATTTGAGAGAGTTACTGTGGACATTTGACAGAGCAAGTGTGGGAGTTTGTTCCATCTAGAGTGCACATTTGAGAGAGTTACTGTGGACATTTGACAGAGCAAGTGTGGGAGTTTGTTCCATCTAGAGTGCACATTTGAGAGAGTTACTGTGGACATTTGACAGAGCAAGTGTGGGAGTTTGTTCCATCTAGAGTGCACATTTGAGAGAGTTACTGTGGACATTTGACAGAACAAGTGTGGGAGTTTGTTCCATCTAGAGTGCACATTTGAGAGAGTTACTGTGGACATTTGACAGAGCAAGTGTGGGAGTTTGCTCCATCTAGAGTGCACATTTGAGAGAGTTACTGTGGACATTTAACAGAGCAAGTGTGCTGGTTGTAGATGCTATCTCACCTTGACCTGGGGCGCTACATCTCAAGTTTGGAGGGGCGCCGGCAGGGCCAGCTGGTACTGGCAAGACGGAGACAACTAAGGTAGAGTTGTGTCTTAAGGGTCTTCTCATTCATTGCCCCCACAGGTAGACATTTGGTAGTTGTTTTAGAATAGATGTATTTGTTACAGTTTTGAGTTAAAGTAGTAGAAACTATTTTGGGTGATCCCCTTCTGCACAGTCTAAGCATCGTTCAAGAGGACTGGCTTACTTTATCAACCTGTATATGTGTTACATTTGGCTCCGTGACATTTGTCTTTGTCACATCTGTTTTTACCACACATGTCCTGGTAACAGGTGTCTGTGAAATGTCTTGTCATGTTGCTTACCATTCTTTGCCTTTCTTTACTGTGACATTTCTCTCTAATACATTTGTCTTTATGACATATGTGTTTGCAATATTTGTATTCGTGTAATTTGTTTCCGTACAATATTTGTACTTTTTATATTGTATTTTGTGACATTCATGTTGGTAAATACTTATGTGTCTGTGTGGCATTTCCAGGATTTGGCCAAGGCCTTTGCCATTCAGTGCGTAGTGTTCAACTGTTCGGATCAGCTTGATTACATGGCCATGGCAAAGTTCTTCAAGGGTCTCGCAAGGTAGACTTCCGTTCAACCAGCATATATCATAAACCTGCATCCAAAATAAAAATGTTTGTTTCATTTCAGAAACAAATAATACATATTGAACTCACCTTGAAGTAGTGTCTATTAAAAACATTGTCTTAATTGTACCTTTTTAAATTTAATTTTCATGAAATTATTGGACAAGGTACAAGATTAATTTCAACTAGGTTTTGAATTGAAGTGAACTGAGTTATATTCATCAAACATATACAGGTTGAATTCACAAATAACCCATCAAAAGGAATCTAAGCACAGTATCTATATGTTTTGCACACATAAGCTGTACACAGTAATGAAAACAATTTATAGGTATGTTGAAAATAAACACAACAAGTTGACAAAAGTTAGTTTAGAATTTGACATTTCAAGGTTATTTCAATTTCTGTAAGAAATGACAAAAAGTAGTCATGATCACTTTAATGTCCAGTCATCAATTTTAAATCAATTGTTATGGTTTTAACATGACTGTTGTATAAATGTTTGTGTGTTAAATCTATTATATACAAGACAGGTAATTTGATACTTTCTGAACTTGAGTTGCCAAGAACTTGGTGTGTAAGATGTGCAATGGTGTGTGTTAGTACCACCTAGTGTGATAACAACTTCACCGTTTCATTCACACTGCCACTGAGATTTGTTTGTTAACACACAAATTATATAAATAAAACATATCTGATTTGATGAGAGTAAAATGAGTTGTGTTTTTATGACTGATTCTCATTATAGTTCTGGTGCCTGGGCATGCTTTGATGAATTCAACCGAATCGACATTGAGGTGCTCTCTGTTGTCGCACAGCAGATAGCCACAATCCAAAAGGCACAGATACAATCGGTACGGAGTCAGCACAATTGTTTACATTTATACATCAGGTTGTCATTCTAGTCTTTGCTTCGCCAAATTTGTATGGTGAAAATGTGAAAATTTATATCATTTCTATAAAACTACCATCTAACATGTTTTGTAAAGCACAAATAGATAAATAGAAACAAAAGCTAAATTGAGATATCTTAAACAAATTGTTTTCCTGTTTTCTTTTATAATTAATTCGATAAACAAGTTGCCTGTTGTTGGATACATTTTTGTAATTTGATTGTAATTGTAATTCTTCTGATCAGTCTATATCACACTGGTGTTTGAATTTGGACTAGTCCACGCAGACTGCCCCCTGTGTTTGTAGTTGGACCGGTTCATGTTTGAGGGGGTTGAGCTTGTGCTGAAGCCATCCTGTGCAGTGTTCATCACAATGAATCCTGGGTACGCTGGCCGAACAGAACTCCCAGACAATCTCAAGGTGATGTATATATTTCCGTTTTTCTTCATGTTTGGTAGCCACCATCCATTTGGCAGATATGGTCTACTCAGAGATTATGCTGCACTTTGGGCGTTGCTGTGGTTAACAAATGTATATGTGATGAACTGGGGGATTAAAAGGAAAAAATATGTAATTATACAAATTTAGGATTTAAAAAACAGGTAATATGTTTTTAACAAACGTATATTAAACATTGCATAGAAACAGAAAACGAAAATTATTGTTGCTTGAAAATTCCCCATAATGCATCTGAAATTACTCTTAACTCAAGAACCTGTCAAGGCCCCACTGTAATGTGTAAGCATGGAACTTACATAATAACTAATCCTGAGAATTTGTTTTATCAAAATCAGGGTTACCTGGTAACTCATTTTGGGTAGATCAAGTCAAAAGTCAAGGTCAACAATAAAAAAATGTGTGTGCCATATGTCATAACAATTGAAAGGGGTGAAGGATATTACTGGTAGATTTTATATGGAATGGCCCATATTGACCATGTTCTTTGGTTGTAGGCCCTGTTCCGTCCAGTTGCTATGATGGTGCCTGACTATGCACTCATTGCTGAAATCTCCCTCTTCTCATTCGGGTTCTCGGACGCCCGAGTTCTGTCCAAAAAGATTGTCACAACCTTCAAGCTGTCCTCCGAACAACTCAGTTCACAGGTCAGTCTTCAGCCTTCCATTGAGTTCATGGTAGTGTACATAAAGTTACACAAATACTTAGTGGCACATATATGTGTAAACTGCCACGTTCAATTATAGAAAAAAATCATGTCATTTATTATGACATTCATCTTAGCGTTAAGAACATTCTTACTGGCTTTATGAGGCCAGCCAGTGGGGAATAGTTACATATTCAGTTTGGTGTTTTAAAACAACAAGGAGAAGTGCAGTGAGTGTAGTGGTTAGCACATCTGTTTAGCAAGCCAGCGGCCTGGGTTCAATACCCAGACACAGTAGACGTGGTATATTTGGTGTAAAAACCTGGTTCTCAACATTGGGGACTGTGTGTCCCTTGTGAATCAGAGAATTACATTAATGTCAGTCGCGTATCAGTTTTGGACATAAAAGAGGTTGACAAGGACCCTGGCAGGGACCACCCTAAGTGCCAGAACAGTAAGGATGGCATGGCGTATATGTTCTGAAAAAGACTGACTATTTCAGTGACACCTCATACAATAAGAACATTCTAACCACAATATATGCAGACTAGTCAGTTAATAGAACTCAGCCGAGTGCTGGAAACAACTAGAACTACCTGTTGATTTACAAGAATTTTACTGAACCAGTAATATTACATACATATACATACATGCACATACGCACACACAGCATCTCACAGATAGCATTAAAATAGTCAGCATCTTAACCTCATACAAAGAACTAACCAACTAACTGAGGTGGGGAGCGGTGGTTGCACAGTAGAGCGCTGGACTGTCAATCGAGGGGACGGTGGCTCAATCGCACCTACCACCATTTCAAAACTTAGAAGGTCGAGACACTAAATGCCGGTGGTCCCTTCCATCTGGTGTCTATGTCAGGGGAAGTAAAATATCCCACACAGGGGGTAAATGTGTAACCTGTTGTGGACTCACTAATTCTAAAAAACAATGACAATTATAGTGAATTCATGGCTCCAAGAATGGTTTATTGTAGTATAATTTAACTTACTTTGGAGCTTAATGTCGAAGATGAGTACGACGTTCCGATCCGTCAGCTATGGACCTTGTTCATGTACTGATGTGATGTTGCCTCAGATTTTGGGGGGATAATTTGGTTGTAAATGGTATCGTGACATCAGTACGTGAACAAGGTCCGTAGCTGACAGATCGAAACTTTGTAATCATCTTCGACATTACGCTCCAAAGTAAGTTAAATTTTACTACAATAAATGACAATAATGGTCATCAAGTTACCAAGGTAATTTAATGGAAGAAGAAGAAGAATCAAGTATGGTTGTGCATAAAACTAGACTGGTTTAAGTGGGACAAGTCAGAGGTGATGAGAGGGAGAGGTGATGGATGTGGTGTATTTGCCAGGACCATTACGACTTTGGGATGAGAGCAGTGAAAAGTGTCATCTCAGCCGCAGGAAACCTCAAGAGACAGAACCCAGACATGGATGAGGTGAGTGCACACTTTATTTATGTACACCATTGTGGCTCAACTGTGCACACATTTGATGTACAATATATTACTACTCATTAACTGCCCAGTGTATGTGTGTGTGTGTGTGTGTGTGTGTGTGTGTGTGTGTGTGTGTGTGTGTGTGTGTGTGTGTGTGTGTGTGTGTGTGTGTGTGTGTGTGTGTGTGTGTGTGTGTGTGTGTGTGTGTGTGTGTGTGTGTGTGTGTGTGTGTGTGTGTGTGTGTGTGTGTGTGTGTGTGTGTGTGTGTGTGTGTGTGTGTGTGTGTGTGTGTGTGTGTGTTTGTGTGTGTGTTTGTGTGTGTGTGTATGTGTAAATTTGACGTCATTGCAACTTAGATGTGTGTACATTTGATGTACAACAATGCATTTCACCAACATGTACACATGAAGTAAATAATTGCATTTCTATTATTTCTTACTGAGTAAAGACAATACTGAACAGTGGTAAATTCTTACAGAACTGTGTTAAATGACCAGAAATAACTATTGCCAATGTCACCATCAGACTGTACAGACTGTACCAATGTTATTGGTCCATTTGAACATGTTTCGATTGCATTTATAAGTGATATTAAAACAGTTGACCAGTATTACTGTGATCATGTGACATGACTACCGTCGTTCAGGAGCTGATAGCATTAAGAGCAATCCGTGATGTCAACGTACCAAAGTTCCTGATGGACGATCTGAAGCTCTTCAATGGCATTGTGTCAGATCTTTTCCCGAACATCAAGTATGTCACACTGTTTCACTGCACAGTAAACAAATTTACTGCATTTTGCTTGTGTGCTGATTCAATCGTGATTCTTCTTCAAACTTATCAGTTTGTCATCAGAATGAGTCCATGGTGCAAATACAACAGTAGCCTAATAACATGGGGCCATTATTTACCTGAACAAATCAGTGTTATTTTTATGTTGAATTTAAGTATTTCTCCAATCACTTGTTATGTAGTAAATTATAGAAAGAGACAATGACTTTTCAATAGGAACATCCATATATATTGAAGTCAATGGTCAACAGGTGTTTGTTTCCTATTGTATGTGTAGCCAGTTGGGGGGTGGACCTGCAGGTGATATTAATTGTATGGAGGGTACCTGGCATAAATGTGACACTATACAAATATTTATTTTAATTGTTATACCAGAATTGTCATTATGTCTGTAATTTATTTTAATATCTACCGTTTTTGTTGAGCATCATACCAATCTGACATTGTGTCTACAGTTTGTTAAACATCATATCCATGTGTCACTGTGTAAAAACATGTTTAAGTGTCATAGTAATGTGACACTGTGTAGACAGTTTTTGTAAGGCATCACATCAAAGTGCCATTGCGTCTGCGTTTTGTCAAGCATCATACAAAAGTGTCATTTTGTCTATGCATCTTACCAAAGTGTCATTTGCCTACAGTTTATGATAACTGTCATACCAATATGTAAATATGTCTACACTTTTTGTTAAGCACCACACATATCACTGTGTCAACAATTTTTTTTTAAGCATCTTACTAAAGTGTCACTCTGTCATTACTGTGTCTAGAATATGACTGTGGTGTTTGCAGGGAGCAGCCTATAGACTACGGAAAGCTACAGACTTCACTGGAAAGTACATGCATCAAGATGGGCTTAAAAGACATGCAAGGTACATCCAAACACCTGCTATTGCAATCACATATTAAGAGTGACTCTCAGTCATATGAACAATGTAATCACACATATACCCACTCACATATTTTGACTAATAAAACTTCAAATAATTTATACAGATATTTCTAGAGTGGTTATGCCAATGCATCCCAATACTCCCAGAGTTGCTGACATTGAATTATTACAAATAATATAATGTTGATTGATTGATTGATTTTATTCAGTATAATATGTCAACATTGTGCAAATATAAATACAAAGTACATTAAACATAAGGATGACACAACAAGTGCAAGCATTTATTTCCATTGTGGTCATTGTATAGACACAGACAGATACATGACAGATATTGACAGAATATGACAAATAAAATATATAATCCACAATATCAATGTGTTTCTGGCATTGTGTTTGCAGGCTCGTATTTTGATACACATTGAAAACGAGTCTCACAAATATACACACACACACACGCACACGCACTCGCACACGCACACGCACACGCACACACACACGACCACACACACGCACGCACACACACACACACACACACACACCACACACACACACACACACACACACAGCACAGCACACACATGCACGCCACGCTGCACCAGCACGCACGCACACACACACACACACACACACACACACACACACACTACTCACACACACACACACACAGATGAAATATGTTCAAGGTAAACATGCTTGCTCTTTGCAGGCTTTGTCCACAAGTGCATCCAGCTGTTTGAGACAACTGTTGTTAGGCATGGCCTCATGATAGTTGGACCCACAGGATCAGGAAAGAGCAAGGTAAGGCATATATAATTGGATTTACAGGATCAGTAAAGACCGAGATAACTATAACCTGATGTGCATATTTAATTACCAGTTCTATGCTGTGTATTTGACCCATATCCTTCCAAAATCCAGTAATCGTACACATGTTTACATAATTTAATACAGTATCCATTGTTTGTTATATATACTTAAATCATTATGCAAGCTACTCTCATGTATGATTATTTATTTTAAGCAGCAATGTACATATTTAAGTTAAAAGTATGGCAGTTAGGTAGATAATACATGTATATATATAATAATAATTTTATTACATATATTGTGTATTATCATTATTATTGCATGCAGATTTATTAGACCTCCTGAACTTAAATGGAGGAATTGGTTTAAAAAGTACAAAATCAAACAGCAGCTGTTTCATGTTTCAGTGCTACCAGGTGCTCCAGGGAGCAATGACATCACTGAAGGGGGAGGAGTCCCCTGCGGGAACCACCTTCCAGAAGGTCCACACATATGTGCTCAACCCCAAGTCCATCACCATGGGTCAGCTGTATGGAGAGTTTGACATCCTGACCCATGAATGGTCAGTAAACTGATGTGTCATGGCGTCTACATGTGTCTTTGCATCTGTGTCTGTTGATTTGTCTGTTTGAGATTGGTATTGTTATGTTGCACCACTTTATTTTGAAATATATC
>JAODUO010001119.1:102500-117500 GCA_025642075.2 Ridgeia piscesae | reverse complement strand
TGTCTGCATGGTTCTGATGCCTTCAATTAAGTTTGAAGAACAAATTTCTTTTATACCCAGTTGATGTCTTTACAACGTCTATCTAGTCTTCGCTTAGTCTCTTAGTCTCTAGTGCTGACAAACCACATTCTATTAGGGTGTTTTCATAACTAAGATCTCTCTCTCTTCAGGAATCAGCATGGCTGCTCTTCATTGTGCTCTTTCTAAGTTACCTACGTGCTTCTGAGATTAGTTTTGCCCTATTTATGCCATACAAGATCCAAAGAACCACACTAGACTACTTTTCCGGTCTGCCTCAGGGTCATTATAGGGCAACTGGAATAATATTAATAATAATAATGACTTCTTTTGTGCCAATACCCTCGAAGATCCAGCTCCATCTGCATTTTGTACACGTTTTACCAACATGTCAACAGTTTTATTTTAATCTCACTTATGTAACAATTACATATTGGAAAATGTTGGCAATTAACCATTTTATTAATGGAATTATTGGAAGATTCATTGCAGTTGCATAACCAGTTATTACATAGTTAAGATTGTTAATTTTGTTTCGCATATATTCAACAGTAATGCATTGGAACTAGCATAAATGCTACCAATGTATGGTACTTGGTGTCAACATAAATTCATGGTTCCAGTAATAGTTGGCATACTAGGGATTTCCTGTATCGGCATGCGTGCTTATGATGCTAGTTAGTGGTAATTATTGTAAACTACCTAGCATATCCTAGACACTAAGTAATGTGGAATGCTTGTTTTCCTGTTTTGTACTTCACAGGTGTACTGATACAGTTAACCATACCAAAAACCATAGTAGATTATCACACGTCAAAGTCGACATGTACACCTGTGTGATGTGTTATGATGACAAATGTGCTTCATTAATGAATGTGTTACATATACTAGGTAATATTATTATTATTATTTTAGCAACAGGTAATTGCTAAATATAAAATTATTATTGCAAGTACCAGGTAGTATTGAACTATGACGACGTGTAGCATGTAAGTAATGTTGATGGGTCAATCCCTGACCTCATAGATCCAATCACCAACAAAGATCAATATGTTTGCTGTCTAATATCTCTGCAGTTCACATGAATAAGTTGCATGGAAACTAAGCAGTCCTCACTGTACACTGTAGTAGTAATCTTTGTGACCGGTTGATACGTGCAACTCTGCAGTTACCTTAGTGTATATATATATATATATATATATATATATATATATATATATATATATATATGTATATTTATATTTATATTTATATTTATATTTATATTTATATTTATATTTATATTTATATTTATATTTATATTTATATTTATATTTATATTTATATTTATATTTATATTTATATTTATATTCATATTCATATTCATATTCAATACATACTTGCATGTGTAGATTTATATACACCCACACACATGCACATAACTACACATACATGCAGGTATACATATGCGAATATATATATATATATATATATATATATATATATATATATATATATATATGTGTATGTATGTGTATGTCCATATACATATGTCCAATGCAATATTATATACTCATTGCCATGTAAAAACATGTTGACCAAACCCCTCCCTAATCAACTGCACTTTATAACAAGCATCACCTGACATACTGTGTGTGTCATAGGCTGAATCTGGTAATGCAGCAATGTATATATCTTCTACAGGGACAGAAACAGATTCCCGCAGAACGACTGAATCGAGTCGAAGAACTCATCGAGCCCTGGTTCCTGTTCGCTCTCGTGTGGACGGTGGGAGGCACGTGTGATAACGACGGCCGCAATAAGTTCAACAAATTTGTGCGTGACAAATCGACAGAAGTGGGAGTGAGTGAAAACTTGTGATATCAGGATTGTCGTTATATTGCATAATACATATGTACATATATATATTTTTATAGTTATTAATTTTTGGGGCACAATACGGCCTTTAGTAATATGTGGGTTTCAATTGTCAACAAAAATCTATACACGAATTGTTGTATACTGGGGCAGAACAGGAAGGGATTTTCTGTATCATCCACCCTTAAGATTGCTCAATTTATCTTTCCCTTACAATCAAACTGAACACCACATCAACTTATCATGAAAGTATTCAGCTATACTGCAATTACTACCAGAAAAAATCTCATCCATAGAAAGGTACTCATTGATACAGCTGAGAGGGTAAAGTGAACACACCTTGGCTTCATATATACAGCAGCAAGAATGTTCAAATGCTCTTGACTGACAGACTGATGGCCTAACTACTATGGTGAAGTGCAGTAGCACAGTAGTTAGAGTCTCGTCCTCTCAAACAAGAGAATCGAGGATCGAATCCAGTGCTGCTGTGTTCACTCGGGGCAAATTCATTCACTCCTCCCCCTTCCAGTTCACTCAGCTGAATAAATGAGTACCTGACTATAGACAGCTTTGTTTATTTGTGTACAAAATGTCGGCACACACTCATTGCAGCATGACTAAATGATTCCTAAATAAGTCAATATGGTGATAGAGTGAATAAACGGTGTAAAATCTAAAACACTTCGAGCGAACTAACGACTGAATACTCAGTTTTATGAGAACTTTTTATTTTTACTACCTTGCTCTACTTTTGTTGTGTTATAAACTAGATGTTGTGTCATTCCAGTAGCCCAAATATCATGTGACATTTGATCGTGTGAACGCATGTGTGTTAAATTTGGTTGTTTTGATAGATCACGACCATCCTCAGAATTATGCCAGCTCACTATTTGGGAATTTGTGCGGTGATTTGAGTGACAATGTTGAACAGTTAAATTCAAAAATTTGTTCTGCTTTGTTAAAAAATGTTTGTGTTTTTAGTACCTTTTCAGTAATAGATGCAATTTATACTGTATAACATAACTGCAAAACAAAAAATAAATATAAAAACAGGAGGTTTGTTACACATTAAAAACTGTAAAGAATGAGTTTGGCTGTAGGTGAAATTGCCGTTCCCGAATGAAGGCCTCGTGTACGACTACAAACTGGTTGATGCGGGAATCACTCTGCCTGCGTGTGATGACGAGGATGAGGAGGAAGCGCTCAAGACCCGCGTTGTAAGTCATTGCCCTGCGTGAGAACTTAGGGGTGTGCACAAAAGAGAAACCAAAGCATATTTAGAAAAAATCCATCTGACAAATGACGCTAGAAAAAGTTACACAAGTAACATTTTGCATGATTTAGTCTATATGACTAAATCATGCAAAATGTTACTTGTAACTTTTTCTAGCGTCATTTGTCAGATGCAATTTCTAGCGTCATTTGATTTTTTTTGAAATAAATAAACTGGTTATTTAACCATTTTAATAATTTATCATGAGTATCCCGGTTAATTAATTACTTACATGTGTTAATCAAGTAAATATGTAAATATTATAAACAGTAATAAACAGTTAAGTTTAAACAAGTTAAATATAATGAGAAATAAAGTAAATTAATTTTAATCAACTTACCCTCAAGATGCAGCGCAAGCTTTATGTTTGCCACCAACTACATTTAATCTTTTAATGAACGCATTCGTTCATCCATATTTAGTCTTTTATGTCGTCTTCATCAGTCGGATAATCTTCTTTTTATTAATTACCTACATACTGATATTCATTATAAGAGCTGCATGTACACATTCTGGAGGTCGCTATTATACACATGACATTTGTATTGTATTCTTTACACTTATATCTTTACATCGATCACATCATTGCTTTGATTGTATTATATGTATTGTACTTTTCATATTTGTTTAATTGTATTTTATGTATATATATATATATATGGACGATGTCTTGTCTGAAATAAAACTTTATTATTATTATTATCATATCTTGATCACAACTGATCATTAAATACCATTCAGCAGTAACAGCCATAAAATAAGTTAATTGTAGGTGTGCAAATGTTTGCACACCTGCGAGACTCGCGTGGTTCATTGGCTGTTGTGTCCTGGTTCCTGTCTTCAGGTGAAGTGGCAGCACTGGATGAGCGAACTGCCCAATTACGAAGTCCCGTCAGATATGAAGTACTCGGACATCATCATCCCGACAGTTGACACTGTCAGAAACAGCTTCCTGCTGGAACTCCTGCTCACTAATCACAAGACGGTCTGTGCCAATGTCTCGTCTTTTACTTTTTTGTGTCATTTACTTGACAGATAAATATAGGACGTTTCATGTTTACCAACATGAGACGTCACTTTCGCACATGCGCATTGCACTGGTTGGCAAAACACACCGTGCTGCCAACCAGCCAAGCCAACAAAGGCTGGTTGTAACACTGCAATCATGAATAGCCAGGAGTCGTTGTACGTTAACTCTTTAGATGTCAGCGGGAGAGATCGGTATGAAAATAAACTAGAATACGGTGATAGCACTGACATGTTGCCAGATCCGTATTTTATGCAAGACGGCTTTGGCAAAATGATCCCGGATCTAATTCTAATGTTCCCCGGCGATATTTACAATTAGCCGTTACAATTACATTATCAACACGCCATGAATCTTCAGGCGAGCCTCGATGAACTTCTATATTCTGCCAACCAGTCGTCGCAGATGACCATGTGACTCGGCGTGTGACGTCACTGTGAAACGTCGTATATCTGTTTAAAGATACATTTTCAGTTAATCTGTCTTTTAAACTTTTTAAAAAGAAAGTTGTAAAAGTACGTAAACATGAACAGTAATTATGTATTTGATAAAACTTGGTCTCATGATTTTGTTGCCAAATCTGGCAAGCAGAATATTAAGTACCTGGGTGTGTAGCATGTTTGTATAACTTCAATCTTTTTTGTCGTTTTATAAAATTGCTTCGTGGTGGGAAAGAATGACTTTGGCACTCCACAGTGAACAAAACATGCAAAATGTGTACAAATGCTGCTCTTTTATTGTACATTTTCAGCTGTGCCTATAAATGTGTGGTTAATGTTTGATATAATAAACCAGTTGCAGTTGTGTGATAGATCTAACCATTCTTTTCAATACAAATATTCGGACTGTGTCTGCAAGTAACCAGCTGTAATTATTTTACCAGCTCCGCAACTACAACTTTTAGGCCTTACATGTTGTCTTGGATGTGTCACAGATGTTCATGTTGTCTTGGGTCTGTCACAGACGTTCATGTTGTCTTGGGTCTGTCATAGATGTTCATATTGTCTTGGGTCTGTCACAGATGTACATGCTGTCTTGGGTCTGTCATAGATGTTCATATTGTCTTGGGTCTGTCATAGATGTTCATGTCTTGGGTCTGTCATAGATGTTCATGTTGTGTTGGGTCTGATACAGATGCTCATGTTGTCTTGCGTCTGTCACAGATGTTCATGTTGTCTTGGGTCTGTCATAGATGTTCATGTTGTCTTGGGTCAGTCATAGATGTTCATGTTGTCTTGGGTCAGTCATAGGTGTTCACATTGTCTTGGGTCAGTCATATATGTTCATGTTGTCTTGAATCGGTCACAGATGTTCATGTTGTCTTGGGTCAGTCACAGATGTTCATGTTGTCTTGGGTCTGTCACTTATGTTCATATTGTCTTGGGTCTGTCACAGATGTTCATGTTGTCTTGGGTCTGTCACATATGTTCATGTTGTCTTGGGTCTGTCACAGATGTTCATGTTGTCTTGGGTCTGTTACAGATGTTCACATTGTTTTGGGTCTGTCACACAGGTGTTCATGTTGTCTTGGGTCTGTCATAGATGTTCATGTTGTCTTGGGTCTGTCACACAGGTGTTGTGTATTGGCCCGACTGGGACAGGCAAGACTCTGGCCATCTCGGACAAGCTGTCCAAGAGTATGCCCCACGTGTACCAGCCAGAGTTCATCAGTTTCTCTGCCAAGACAAGTGCCAACCAGACACAGGATCTCATTGACAGCAAGCTGGACAAGAGGTGATGAATATTCTTCAGTTACTGTTTATGTTTAAGAATTATTTATTTATTCACTTTTAATTCTATGCCTTTTTATTGGCTTAAATTTATACTGCTTTTTAATTTTTTTTAGTTATTGGTTAACGATAATTTAATTGGACCGTTGATGCCACATTCTTGAATTTATTTAGTGCTTTTTTATTTTTGTAACAGTGCCTTTGAACACAGTATTTGCAGCGCTAAGTAAATGTGTTTATTATTATTATTATTTGTATTACTATTATGCATGTTGATATAATTAGACCCATTAATTGTAATCGAACTACTGTGATTGTGACCACTGAAGTTGACCAGAACACAGGGGCATTTTTGAATCACTGGACTTGCTTTGGTAAATGCTCTTTATCATTGCAGTTGAGATTGTACTTTGTAATTGTATTTGTGCTTTGTGATTATTGAAAGCTATCCTAGTCAGATATGTTTAAGCCACTCGTGTCTGAATTAAATCATGTGACAAATGATCAATTTTACAGGGGCTACTATTACTGTGTGACAGTCTCAACTACAATGATGAAATAAAAAATGTACTAGCTTTGTCACAATCATCTGTGGAGTAGATTTGTGACACAGTAGAGAATGTTGACAGACGCAAGGGAGTGTTCGGACCACCTCTTGGGAAGTTCATCATCTTCTTCATTGACGACTTGAACATGCCGGCCCTTGAGGTGTTTGGGGCCCAGCCACCCATAGAACTCATCCGCCAGTGGATGGACTTCCACGGCTGGTACGACAGGAAGTCCATAGGTGAGACATGGGTGGTATGCATGTGTGTGTGTGTGTGTGTGTGTGTGTGTGCGTGCGTGCGCAGTGCAGCAGGCAGGCAGGCACAGGCACTGCCGTGCGTGCGTGTGTGCGTGCGTGTGTGTATTACACATGCAGACTGCATGAAAACACTCACACACTCACACACTCACACTCACACATTCACACACTCACACACACACACATACACACACACACTCACACATGCACACACATGCACACACATGCACACACACACACTCACACACATAAACACACACACACACACACACACACATGTGCACACACACACATGCACACACACACACACACACACACACACACAGCGTGTCAAATTAACTCCTGTAATTGTGATAACAACCCTTCACCTCCCCCATTCCGTGCCACCACTGACTGTGTGTGACCGATGTCTCAGGTGACTTCCGTCAGTTGGTGGATGTCAACTTCGTCTGTGCCATGGGTCCCCCTGGTGGTGGGCGCAACCCCATCTCGGCTCGCCTCATGCGTCACTTCAACTACCTCGCCTTCACAGAACTTGAGGATGAGAGCAAACACCACATCTTCACCACCATCCTCAACTCATGGATAGGTGAGTCAACGCTTCATTATCTAACTAGAATCTATTTATCCAGGTTGCTTAGCAAACTCCATCAAGTGGTTGGCAAAATGGCTGCCTGAACATAACAAAATGGTTGCCTAAACATAAAAAATGGCTGCCTAAACATAATAAAATGGCTGCCTGAACATAACAAAATGGCTGCATGAACATAACAAAATGGCTGCATGAACATAACAAAATGGCTGCCTAAACATAACAAAATGGCTGCCTGAACATAACAAAATGGCTGCCTGAACATAACAAAATGGCTGCCTGAACATAACAAAATGGCTGCCTGAACATGTGCTTTTCCATTCGTCGTAAATTTGATTGAAATTCAGGTTTCAGAAGATTATCTTTATGACAAAAACCTAAGTGAAAGTTGTTAAAGTGTAAAATGTCTGCAATGGTTACTGTAGATGTCAGGTCAAAGTAGTAATGTAATTCACATATTTTACTATCGTCAACATATCGCGCATAATATTGATTTGTGATGTAAGTAAACCATAACATGTTGGAGACAGGAATTAAGCTAGCATATTCAGTCTGGCATTTTCCTCTCGTGGTTAAGGGGATTCTTTAAAAATATTAAACTCTTTGTAATGTATGCAATTATTTATTAATCCTACAAGTACAATTATTTCATATAATTCTACATTTCAATACAAATATGTTTCATTGATCACTTGTAACCTTGACAACATATAGAAAATAACTCCATGTAGTTTGTTGTTTGGGCTCTGTGTGTATACTATCTGTATAAGACATGGTTATGAATATTCTATACAGTTTGCCAGACTTCTGTGTTATCCGACAAATTCACTGCGTTGAACTTGTTGAACAGTCATTGCATGCATGGTATTCTGCGTGTGCATGAATATGCACTATAAACAGGCTGCATAACTCATCACCCATGCTGTAGCAAACTCAAAGTGATTTACATATACAGAGTTATGTATCAGTTTGTTGCCTACGTTACCAAAGTTTGCAAAGCAAAAGTAGCAGAGAAAGTACTTATGTGAATTTACCACGTTTTGATACAATACACTTCAGATGAATATAGGCTTTAAAAGAGTCCCTTTAAGTGTGATGGTGCGTCACGGTCCAGTGACTCAATGGTCATTGCATGCTGCAGGGAAGCTGCCGGTGTCCAGTCACTGCACTAAGTTAGTGGACACGTGTATCGAAGTCTACAGCCTCATCTGCACTCAACTCCTGCCAACACCTGCAAAGAGCCACTACACCTTCAACCTGAGAGACATCTCCAAAGTGTTCCAGGGGATCCTTATGGCCGACTCGTCCAAGATCACTGTACGTATCTATGTCTGACTGAATGTGTTTAAATGTGACCTGAACATAAAATTTATGTTTAAACAAAGTAAATAACATACTAGTATCATGCTATTTAGACAGGTGTAATCCCAGACAAGTTCTGTAGTTGATGCACTTTAATGTTTTTTTTTTAATTTATTCATGTTAGTGTTTAGGTATGTCTAATTAAAGTTATAACTACACTTTTATTAAAAAAATTATTTTATTAAGTTTAACTTGAACAACTTATTCATGTAATTTTTTCCTGTCTGCATATTTTATTTATTAACTTTTTATGACTCGTATATTTTGGGTTTTACCTGAAAAAAAAATTATGTTTACTTTATTACCATTTTCTTTATGGCACCCAATTTATGATTATAAACAAGGGCTTTATCCCAGAATCGAGCAGTCTCCCACTCTAGGCTTTCCTCCACTCTTCCCCTTTGTTTTTCCCCAGGATCTGAGCAGTCTGCTGCGACTCTGGTACCACGAAAATCTGCGGATCTTCAGCGACCGTCTCATCAACGATGAGGACCGAAAGTGGTTCGCTGATCTTCTGAAAGAGAAGATGAAGGCGAACTTTGAGATGTCGTACGATGACGTTGTGCCCCAGGATCCTATCATCTATGGGGATTTCATGACACAGAACATCGATGTCAGACCATACATAGAGATAGCTGACCACGCTAAGGTAGAGTGAATAGTCAGAGAGCATTAGGGCTGAAAAGGATGCAACATGGAAATAAATAAAGCAACGGTTTTTTAAAGGCTAGTTGCGAAAGAACAAATTTAACATGTAAAATGTCGCCATGAGTGCATTTGTTACAACAAGCATCCCAGCAAACACGTAACGTTCCGGTAACATTAGCAGAAGGTTATAATTAGGTTATGCAGTAGTGTTCCCATATAACGTTAAGGGATCATAAAGAAGACTCTCCAAAAAAATGTTAAGATAACGTTACTGGCTAACGTTATCATAACATAGACATAATGTTCTCGTAACGTTTTCGTAACATGATTTTGTTAACTGGGATTGTAGCTAAGCTATGTCACAAAGGCCCACTGTCTGTTGCGGACATTTAGCTTCCCATAAGTCTTAAACATTACCTAGTAGTACTAGTGGATGGTGGTCTAAAACTAGTACACAAACGGTTTTTTGCTTTGCTGACTCATGAACCCGTTGCGTACTTTTAATAGGGTACACTATTCTGTGTGACAGTTGGTGACATGAGTATGAAGCAATTTTATTAGGTAACAATATTCTGTGTGACAATGTACTTTTTAATAAGGTACAATATTCTGTGTGACAGATGGTGACAATGGTGGAAGAGTACACAGTGTACTTTGTATTGAGGGACAATATTCTCTAGGAATACAATGTATTTTTAATAGGAGACAATATTCTGTGTAACTGATGGTGAAATGGTGGTGGAGCGCTACTTTTTAATAGGGGCCACTATTATGTGAAACGGGAAATTTAACAGAAGTGACGGGATGGGGGGTTAGACAGAAAGGGGACGGGTAAATGGAGGAGTACAATGCACTTTTTAATAGGGGACAATATTCCGTGTGACAGAAGGTGACAGTGATGGAGGAGTACAATGTATTTTTTATAGGGGACAACATTCTGTGTGACAGATGGTGACAATAGTGGAGGAGTACAATTTCCTTTTTAATAGGGGACAATATTCTGTGCGACAGTTGGTGACAATGGTGGAGGAGTACAATATCCTTTTTAATAGGGGACAAGTATTCTGTGTGACAGTTGGTGACAATGGTGGAGGAGTACAATGTCCTTTTTAATAGGGGACAATATTCTGTGTGACAGATGGTGACAATGGTGGAGGAGTACAATGTCCTTTTTAATAGGGGACAATATTCTGTGTGACAGATGGTGACAATGGTGGAGGAGTATCTGGAAGACTACAACCAAATCAGCACGGCTCAGATGAGACTGGTGCTCTTCATGGATGCCATCAAACACATGGCCCGTATAAGTCGTATCATCCGCCAGCCTCTTGGCAATGCGCTCCTGCTGGGTATGGGAGGCAGTGGCAGACAGAGCCTCACCCGTCTGGCCGCTCACATGTACGTATACCTGGATGTCAATTCACTGAAGAAAATGTGCTTAAAATCTTTACCTGCCCAAATGTTTGCGCATCGGAGTTTTTACTAAAAAATGACAGAATCTGTGAAAGCACCATGTGTTTGGCAGCCATGTTTGACTCCATGATGTAACTGTTGCTAGGCAACTTGACACATGATGGATTTGTTACTTTTGGAAAAGTACTCATAAGTTTTAATTTGCTACAAGTAAAAGTACTCCTTAAAAATGTACTTCGTTACTTAAGAAAAGTAAACTTTTTTAATTAAGTGACGTAACAAAATAAATGTACTTTGTTAGAATATGGCTCTGTTTGGAGGCATGCATATTTCATATGCATAAATGTTACCAATACACCAGTAATTGGGCACCAGAATCTCTCAGAAAATATTGGGAACTCTAGGCCTTTCTCAGAGAACTTTGTGAAACTTGGTGACTGGAGGGAACCATGCGACATTTCATCCTTAGTACCGTACTTCTGGCAAGTATATGTAATAATACCACTAGATATAATACCATCTGATATTGGTATAAATATGTTTCTGTACTAATATACCATGAATTGTTCACATTTCGGGAATTAGCTCTGTCATGTTCATACAACTGATTCCCATTCGTGTTTATATGCATGATATCACACCTGCTCCCAAAAGGCAAACCGTGTAACAACGGTTAATAATCTACCCATTTACCATGCAGTCTTCCTGCGGGCCTTTCCGGTTTAACTCAGCTTGCCATCTTTTCACTTCGGTATTACCTTGTCTGCTATGTTAAACGGAGCCAATAGTTAGATTAGATTGGTCTCTCTCATTATACCCATTGCTGGTCTCTTTCAGAATTGAGTACGACCTTTTCCAAATTGAGCTGGCGAAAAACTACGGAGTGGCGGAATGGCGAGATGACCTCAAGAAGGTCATGATGAAAGCTGGCCTTGAGAACATCTCCACAGTCTTCCTCTTCAGTGACACTCAGGTAGGAAGCTCTCTCAGTGTACAAACAAAATGTTGTCCAAATAGGTGAAATAGATGTGTTGACAGTATGCCACCCACCAAATTGTGTTTAGTAACTTTAACAAGCCTGCATCAGTGTTTGCAATTTGAAAGTTGGCAACATAAGACACGTTTAAATGATAAGTAGAATGTCCAGTCCCAAAAGAATTTACATATCATTTAGTCAGGCTGAGTTAACTGCAATAGTCTTTGATTTTCAGCAATGTCCAATGTTTCCCTCGGTTCAACACACTATATATATATATATATATATATATATATATATATATATATATATATATATATATATATACACTCTAACAAATTACTACATTGGCTAATTCCAGGTAAGGAACCGGCATGTACCATTAATCTGCTGGCATTATTCTTTTCTCATGTTGTGCTTGCCTTTATCTGCAGATCAAGAGCGAGTCGTTCTTAGAAGATGTAAACAACATTCTGAACTCGGGTGATGTGCCCAACATCTACGCCCTGGACGAGTTAGACAACATCTACACCACCATGAAGCCAGTAGTACAGGACATGGGACTCCAAGCCACAAAGACAAACCTCTTCTCCGCCTACAAGAAACGCATTCAGGCTAATCTGCACACAGTGCTCACCATGAGGTAACCAATCCCAGCTTCCTTGTCGGCTGATAAGCACATCCTCAGCTCATCCGCAGTGGCGTGTTGCCCAGCAGCTTCAGTGTCGACACATTGGACAAATTTGTTCACACTACATTGCCATAGTTCACTCAACTGTGTGAATGAGTACCTGGCTACAGACAGTGGTTGGTTTTTGTACACAAATAGTCTATGTGCATTAATTGCAGCATGGCTGGATGCTTCTCAGAGAAGACGAGAATGAGTTCAGTTGAATAGGTCTGCCAGGGAGTAAAGTGTAAAGCACTTTGATCAGTCCGGTGGACCAGACACTGCTTTATACAAGAAATTACCTTTTGAACATAATTATTATTTTATGTTCACCTTTAATATGTGATAGTTTTGTGGCACACATTCTGGCATATGAATATATTTTGTTATTTGTATTTTGTTATTTTAATTGAGTCACAATTTATTATATAATTATCTAGTCATTGATAATTTATAATGCACCTCACAAACTTGCTGTTGCTATCAATATTACACTCTCATTTATTTGTGGATGTTACCATACATGTAATTAACTTAGTTACTGTGTTTTCATTCAGACATATTGATGCAGACATTAAAAAAATTCTGTTTTGTTATTTTCTAATAATCACCAAATCACTGTATAGTTGTTCCTTTCTACTTTCAGTCCCCTTGGTGAGATATTCCGTGCCCGTCTCAGACAGTTCCCCGCCCTTGTCACGTGTTGCACCATCGATTGGTTCAGTGCGTGGCCAGCAGATGCTCTCTCGTCAGTCGCCATGCGTTTCCTTGGTGATATTCCCGACCTTGATGCTGATGACAAAATCCTGGACGGGCTGGTGAGTCAAATATGTACACCTTAGCTTAGTATAGTCCCGCACATTAAAACACCAAATAATGAAACCTCCCTGATTTATGTAAGGAGAGCGCAACTAGGTCAACAACAAAAGGCCTTTGAGCGATGACTCGTGCTTATATGCATATATGTTATGCTTTGCCGGAATTGGCATCGATTAAATTACATTCAAATTATCAAGTGTCAGGCTATGAAATACAACTAATCCCTTAGTAATACAGCCACCTCGCAATTAAGGTCAAAGGCAAACTATCTATGTAATGGTAATGTGTCAGGAATTATTTTTGAATGGGTTGATGATTCCCAACAGGTCCAAATGTGTCAACACATCCAGGCATCTGTGTCACGTGCGTCTGAACGTTTCATCGCCGAGTTGTCCCGACATAACTATGTGACGCCGACGAGCTACCTGGAACTTCTAGGAATCTTCCAGAAGCTCATCAGCATGAAGAAGACAGAACTGAACAATTCTAGGAAACGGACAAAAACAGGTTTGGACAAGGTGAGTGGTAAGAAGTACTGAGGGTGTAGAAAGTTAGCCTCGGTTAACTAGGTGCCAAGAGGTGGCAGTCAATGGCCTGGGGAAATGTAACCTGACAGGGCAGCTTTACCCTAGAATAGGATAGAAATGATGACTGGCTCTCAGGCCGATATTGAAATAATAAATTAATTAAGGATATACTAGTCAAAATTAAACTGCAATATGTCGCACACAAAATAAACATAAATGAAAATATGTCATTGTTAGTTTGTCATAGCTGTTTTAATGTTCAGCTTTTAATTTATGTATAGAAGATAGTTTACAAGTTATTTAATCAAAAGCAAACATAGACATTAATTATTATTTACTTGTAAACCTCGGAATGCAGTTTTAAATATACAATATCGTATACGAGAAGTGGCTTGATGCTGCTGTCCAATCCACTGCCATGTGGTCGACTTGTGCAGCTGCTGTCGACTGCGGAGGAAGTAGCGAAGTTACAGGAAGAACTCGAGATGATGCGTCCACAGCTGGAGGACGCTGTCCATGAGTCGGTGGTCACCATGGAGCAGATCTCCAAAGACACGGTTCGTAACAGTGATTAATGACGGACATTATGACTTTTTGTATTTTTTTAATATTTGTTTACTTTATTGAACCTCGTATTGAACCACTAAGCAAGGTTTAACACTTAATGAAACAGTATTATTATTACTATTATCAGGTATCATACACTTCAAACAACAAACAGTAAACAAAAAAACAAACAGTAATAAATAAACATAATAATAAATAAATAAAATAAAAATAAAAATAAATACAAAATAATAAATAATAGTATATGTGTGATGTGACATATACGCACTGCCACAATGTCATGCACTGATGCCTATTTCACAACTGAACAAATATCATCACATGCATTAAATAGCTGCTGTTTTATAGGACTTAACAATTACCTAACAACGACAAACCAATTTTGCTAAATATTTCTTTTTAACTGTGTAGTAAAACATTGACACAGAAAATACAGCTGTACGGACTACTTTTGTAAATATTAAGTTAACACCCACCCAAAGAGCAGTAAACATCTGTTAGCTCCATGAGGAGACTTTCACATGGCAAGTAGCGCCATCTGGAGTGTGGCGTTCATGTTTGCAGATCAAAGCTGAGGAGACGCGAACCAAGGTGAAGAGTGAGGAGGAGATGGCGGCCAACAAGGCACGGGAGACACAGGCCATTGCTGATGACGCACAGAGGGACCTCGCGGAAGCCTTGCCTGCTCTGGTCAGTCAGCACCACACCACTGTCCA
>JAODUO010001119.1:72500-97500 GCA_025642075.2 Ridgeia piscesae | reverse complement strand
CTGTCATTACTGACATGCAATCACTGACATATTGCTGTGTAATGCTTGACATCATCACTGAGATGTCATCATTAATGTGTCATTACTGACACAATCACTGTTGTGTCATCACTGACATGTCATCACTGACATGTCACTACTGACACTGACAGTTGTGACTAATGACATGGTGCCCTTTCAGCTGATAGGTGGGCTGGCGGATGAGAAGGACAGGTGGAAGGAGTCGGTGGAGTACTTGGAGAAGGTGATAGGAAACATTGTGGGAGACGTGCTGGTGTCTGCTGGAGCCATTGCCTACCTCGGCCCCTTCACAGTACGTCACTTCGCCTCCTCACAGATGCCACATGCAAACTATATATTATAACTGCATTAATGTAAATTAGTGTAGTAACATTCTAGTTTGTTCTGATGATTTTATTTAGTGATTTTAGTTTATTTTAAAAACTAGATGAAATTGTTTATGTTATTTTTAAAGCTAGATGAAATTGTTTACTTTGGTTTTACAGCTAGATGAAATTGTTTACCTTGGTTTTAGAGCTAGAAGAAATCGTTTTAACTAACCAAATATAATGTATGTATGTATGTATGTTTGTATGTATGTATGTATGTATATTATGAATAGGCGAACAAACTGCAAAGTTTTATAACACTAGAAGCTATTGCCTGCTACACTGCCTATATACAATATGATATGTAAGATATATTCATTCTAACAACGTCCTTCCTTCAGGGAGACTACCGAGCAGCCATGGTCACTGAGTGGATCTCACTCCTCAAGGATCTCAATGTACCACACAATCTCGCGTGCACACTAGTTGACACGCTCAGTGACCCTGTCAGAGTTCGCAGCTGGCAGATTGCTGGTCTGCCTCGGGACAACTTGAGTGTCGAGAACGGCGTCATAGTTCAATATTCTCGCCGATGGCCTCTCTTCATTGACCCTCAAGGGCAGGCCAATAAATGGATCAAGAACATGGTCAGTTATGGTCAAACACACTCCAATCACTAACATGCTATGTATATATTGATATGTTAAAGTTATAAATAAATATTGATATGTTAAAGTAAACTAAATTTAACTTAAGGAATCTTAATAATATATTATATGTAATATATATATATATATATATATATATATATATATATATATATATTTGTGTGTGTGTGTGTATTTTTTTAATTAAACTATAACTACTAATAATGAATAAATAATAATGAATGAATAATAAAAATGGATAAGAGTGTTATTAACTCAAACCCCTGCGAAGTGCATAAGTCTGTAATCATATGAGACAATGGCGTAGTAATGTGAGTAAACACACACAAATACAGACTGTATCTGATTCATTGCGCCACTATGCCACAATTGAGTATGATAAAATGACAACAGAAAGCAAAAGAGACCATTTGACATTTGTTTCACCACTAATGTTTTTTGGCAAATTCATATGACCAATTCAGTCAGTTGGTTGTGGTTTGGTTTAAAAACAACACAAAAGTTCATCTGCCATTGTGTGTGTGACTGCGTGTGATGAAATAATAGCTTCTCCCGCACTTGTGTCTGTTTGAAAGCAATGACCACATCATGAGATGAAGGAATATAAGGATCGTTATTTAATTAGTATGAATATGGAATTATAATTGCACACCCATATTTTTGTATATTGTATAAGCTTGTAATAAAATAATGTTAATTAATAGCAGACAGTGTAATAATTAGCATTGATGAAATCACACAAAAAGATGCCATTAAATTTTTCCAGAGAGTTTCGAGTACACAAACTTAAATTAATTTTAAAGCTTGTCTGATGATCTGGTCTTAATTTTGTAAATCACCAGTGGCAAGTTTGGAAAGACTATGTAGTAAATTGTAACTGATATAGTCTTTCTTTACATGTTACAGATTTTTAGGTAACAGAATGGTTATTGGAATTCCATTAGAAGTAATTGCATAATTGTCTACAATCTTGAGATGTGTTACATTTCAGGAGAAAGACAATGGTATTGACGTGATTAAGTTGACTGATAAGGACTTCCTGCGAAGTCTTGAGAATGCCGTCAGGTTTGGTAAACCATGTCTACTCGAGAACGTTGCAGAAGACCTTGACCCTGCCCTTGAACCCATTCTCCTCAAACAGGTGTGATGTGTGTAACGTTTGTTTTATTGTATATACAAATAAAAATGTTCATCCTTCAGAAGGAATGTTACCTGGCAGTTCATAACAGCTCTTGGTAATCGTGCTTATGTTTACATCTGAAACTATCATTCCTTAGTTCGATATTAAGTGCCAGAGGGCACCATTGACCCACAGCTGCAGAGGATATCATAACCAGACATTCTCGAGAATATCAGTCGAATGTAAGCTATAATTGTTTTGTTATTACATAGGATTTTTGTGGAAGATTTTCTGTAAAATTTTGACTATCAGATTTTATCTAATTTCCACAGAAGTCTATAAAATAATAACATGTAGAATTTATATTTTACTAAATACGTAATGTTTGGTAAAGATTATATAACTCTGAGCAATTGTTTTGCAATCCTAGAGTGATTACAATTAAGGTGCATGAGCCGTCCACTGATTGGGCGGGAATTAACTTGTTGAGAATGATTATCTAATGACCTGACTGTGATTTCAGACTTTCAAGCAACAAGGCAGTCTGGTGATCAAGCTGGGTGATGCCATCATCCCTTACCATGAAGACTTCAAATTTTACATCACAACCAAACTACCCAACCCCCACTACACCCCAGAAGTGTCCACCAAGGTTACGCTGGTCAACTTCACCCTTTCTCCAAGGTCAGGGTCACATGCAGGCCAAAATGCCATGTTTCTTTTGGATTATTTAACTTTAAAGGGGCTGTCATTCAACGTTGTGATTTTACTGTGTTCTGGTTTTTGTAATTTTCTTTAGCTGGCAACATGTATGATCATTGTAAGTTATTTAGTAAATTTGACTCATTTATGCATTTAGCAATTTCATGTATTTACTTTTGTAAAATAATTTCTTTCCAATAGTTTTATTTAGCATGAAAATTCACAAAGCACCCAGAATAATTATTTGGGTGTATTGTAAGGGACCACTAGAAGGGAGTTGGGGACCAAGTGTTTTATCGCAGTGGTTTTGAGGTTCAGTTATGTTTATTATTGCTATATATCAGATTTATAAATCGCTCTTTTCATATGTTAAAAGCTTGCTAAAAAATTGTAGTTGATTCATGTCGTATTAGAATGGCCTGGAGGACCAATTATAGGGGACCCTGTGTTGTGTTACAGTGGTCTTGAGGACCAATTACTAGGGACCATGTGTTGTGTTTACAGTGGTTTGGAGGACCAATCACTAGAGACCGTATTTTGTGTTACAGTGGTTTGGAGGACCAGTTATTGGGACCATGTGTTGTGTTATAGTGGTCTGGAGGACCAATTACTGGGGACCATATGTTGTGTTACAGTGGTCTGGAGGACCAGTTACTAGGGACCATGTGTTGTGTTACAGTGGTTTGGAGGACCAGTTACTGGAGACCGTGTGTTGTGTTACAGTGGTCTGGAGGACCAGTTACTGGAGACCGTGTGTTGTGTTACAGTGGTCTGGAGGACCAGTTACTGGGGACCGTGTGTTGTGTTACAGTGGTCTGGAGGACCAGTTACTGGAGACCTGTGTTGTGTTACAGTGGTCTGGAGGACCAGTTACTGGAGACCGTGTGTTGTGTTACAGTGGTCTGGAGGACCAGTTACTGGAGACCGTGTGTTGTGTTACAGTGGTCTGGAGGACCAGTTACTGGAGACCATGTGTTGTGTTACAGTGGTCTGGAGGACCAGTTACTGGAGACTGTGTGTTGTGTTACAGTGGTCTGGAGGACCAGTTACTGGGACCGTGTGTTGTGTTACAGTGGTCTGGAGGACCAGTTACTGGAGACCGTGTGTTGTGTTACAGTGGTCTGGAGGACCAGTTACTGGAGACTGTTGTTGTGTTACAGTGGTCTGGAGGACCAGTTACTGGAGAACCGATGTGTTGTGTTACAGTGGTCTGGAGGACAGTTACTGGAGACTGTTTGTGTTACAGTGGTCTGGAGGATCAGTTACTGGAGACCATGTGTTGTGTTACAGTGGTCTGGAGGACCAGTTACTGGAGACTGTTTGTTGTTACAGTGGTCTGGAGGATCAGTTACTGGAGACCATGTGTTGTGTTACAGTGGTCTGGAGGATCAGTTACTGGAGACTGTTTGTTGTTACAGTGGTCTGGAGGATCAGTTACTGGAGACCATGTGTTGTGTTACATGTCTGGCCAGTTACTGGGACCTGTGTTTGTTACAGTGGTCTGGAGGACCAGTTACTGGGACCGTGTGTTGTGTTACAGTGGTCTGGAGGACCAGTTACTGGAGACTGTGTTGTGTTACAGTGGTCTGGAGGACCAGTTACTGGGGACCATGTGTTGTGTTACAGTGGTCTGGAGGACCAGTTACTGGAGACTGTTTGTTGTGTTACAGTGGTCTGGAGGATCAGTTACTGGAGACCATGTGTTGTGTTACAGTGGTCTGGAGGACCAGTTACTGGAGACTGTGTGTTGTGTTACAGTGGTCTGGAGGACCAGTTACTGGGGACCGTTGTCGCAGAAGAACGTCCTGACTTGGAGGAGGCCAAGAACCAGCTGATTGTGAGCAACGCAAAGATGAAACAGGAACTGAAGGAGATTGAGGACAAGATCCTGCACCGACTGAGTACATCTGAGGGCAGCCCAGTCGATGACATTGATCTCATTAACACACTCGAGGCATCCCAGATCAAGTCACAAGAAATCAAGGTGAGGCATCCCGATGTTTGGGTCATTTGCAATGCATCCGGAAATCTTGCTGACATTTGCTTATTGCCCCTGGCCCAGTTCACTAAGATATAGTGAGAACACAAGAACAATCCACCATGAAACAGAATATGTTGTCAAATTTAAGGATGTTTTTAAAAATGGATATTACATATGAAACTACAGTGTATTTCGATTTTTACAATATTTCACTGAAACATACAAAATGAAAGGGTCCAAATGGGACCTTTGAAAGATCAAGGCAACTTTAAATGTTAATGAGACACATTTCTGTGTTAATCAGGTTATTTGAAAATAATAAATTGTTACTGCAGTTATTTATTATTAATTAACGAATATATACATTATTTATTATATATTTATCTCACAATTGAATATATAATTGTTTTATATATGTACACATATATTTACTACTGATGACATACCATACATTTTCACCAATGATGAATTTCTCTGGTTCGGTTATGTACAATGAAGCCTTCTCTTTACATATCTATATGTTTACTTGTATTATTATAATGTTTATTTCTTATCATTTGAAAATAAATATTGTAAACATTACCGAAAAAAGTATCTAATTAAAAAATAAATACTGGAGGCACCTTTAAGTGTGTCTTACAGAGGCACTTTTAAAGCACATCTTAGGGAGGCACCATTAAGTGTGTGTTAGGAAGGCACCTTTAAGTATGTGTTAGGGGGGCACCTTTAAGTATATGTTAGGGAGGCACCATTAAGTGTGTGTTAGCGAGGCACCATTAAGTATGTGTTAGGGAGGCACCATTAAGTGTGTGTTAGGAAGGCACCTTTAATTATGTGTTAGGGAGGCACCATGAAGTGTGTGTGAGGGAGGCACCATTAAGTGTGTGTTGGGGGGCACCATTAAGTGTGTGTTTGGGGGCACCATTAAGTGTGTGTTAGGAGGCACCATTAAGTGTGTGTTAGCGAGGCACCATTAAGTGTGTGTTAGGAGGCACCATTAAGTGTGTGTTAGGAAGGCACCAGAGTGTGTGTGAGGGAGGCACCATTAAGTGTGTGTGGGAGGCACCATTAAGTGTGTGTTAGGGAGGCACCATAAGTGTGTGTTAGGGAGGCACCATTAAATTTGTGTTAGGAAGGCACCTTTAAGTATATCTTAGGGAGGCACCTTTAAGTTATGTTAAGGAGACACCATTAAGTGTGTGTTAGGGAGCCACCTTTAAGGATGTGTTAGGGAGGCACCTTAATGTGTGTTCTTGGGGCATCTTTAAGTTATGTTAGATGCCCATCATGTTCTTGTCACCATCAATTTGTGTTCTCGCCGAGCTGCACCCTTTAATTATGTATGACACTCGTCTCTACATCCCTGTTAATTGTAACACTCAAATCCTCTTCTTCCTCCCTTTAATTGACCTCGCTGCCTTGACCCCTTAATAATATTCCTCTGGAGATATTGTATCATCTCCTCTTTCCCTTAATTTGTATCAGCAATGCATCCGGCACGGTCTGTATGACCATCTGTCTCTTCCTCCCTTAATTTCTATTCCTCTTCCGTTCTGACCTGTCCTTCCCCTTAATTTGTATTCCTCTCCTTCTCTTCCTCCCTGTAATTTTGTATTCCTCTCCGTCTCTTCCTCCCTTCAATTTGTATTCCTCTCCGTCTCTTCCTCCCTTCAATTTGTATTCCTCTCCGTCTCTTCCTCCCTTCAATTTGTATTCCTCTCCGTCTCTTCCTCCCTTCAATTTGTATTCCTCTCCGTCTCTTCCTCCCTTCAATTTGTATTCCTCTCCGTCTCTTCCTCCCTTAATTTGTATTCCTCTCCTCTCTTCCTCCCTTTAATTTGTATTCCTCTCCTCTCTTCCTCCCTTTAATTTGCTATTCCTCTCCTTCTCTTCCTCCCTTTAATATTTTATTCCTCTCCTTCTCTTCCTCCCTTTAATTTTCTATTCCTCTCCTTCTCTTCCTCCCTTTAATATTTCTATTCCTCTCCTTCTCTTCCTCCCTTAATATTTTATTCCTCTCCTTCTCTTCCTCCCTTAATTTTTATTCCTCTCCTCTCTTCCTCCCTTAATATTTCTATTCCTCTCCTTCTCTTCCTCCCTTTAATTTTGTATTCCTCTCCTTCTCTTCCTCCCTTAATATTTCTATTCCTCTCCTTCTCTTCCTCCCTTTAATGTTTCTATTCCTCTCCTTCTCTTCCTCCCTTAATTTTGTATTCCTCTCCTTCTCTTCCTCCCTTTAATATTTTATTCCTTTCCTTCCTTCTCTTCCTCCCTTTTTTTATTCCTCTCCTTCTCTTCCTCCCTTAATTTTGTATTCCTCTCCTCTCTTCCTCCCTTAATTTTCCTCTCCTCTCTTCCTCCCTTAATTTTTATTCCTCTCCGTCTCTTCCTCCCTTAATTTTCCTCTCCTCTCTTCCTCCCTTAATATTTCTATTCCTCTCCTCTCTTCCTCCCTTTAATTTTTATTCCTCTCCTTCCTTTTTTTCCTCCCTTTAATTTTTATTCCTCTCCTCTCTTCCTCCCTTAATATTTTATTCCTCTCCTTCTCTTCCTCCCTGTAATATTTCTATTCCTCTCCTTCTCTTCCTCCCTGTAATATTTTATTCCTCTCCTTCTCTTCCTCCCTTAATATTTCTATTCCTCTCCTTCTCTTCCTCCCTTAATATTCTATTCCTCTCCTTCTCTTCCTCCCTTTAATATTTCTTTCCTCTCCTTCTCTTCCTCCCTTAATATTTCTATTCCTCTCCTTCTCTTCCTCCCTTTAATATTTCTATTCCTCTCCTTCTCTTCCTCCCTTAAATTTTATTCCTCTCCTTCTCTTCCTCCCTTAATATTTCTATTCCTCTCCTTCTCTTCCTCCCTTTAATTTTCTATTCCTCTCCTTCTCTTCCTCCCTTTAATTTCTATTCCTCTCCTTCTCTTCCTCCCTTAATTTTCTATTCCTCTCCTCTCTTCCTCCCTTTAATATTTCTATTCCTCTCCTTCTCTTCCTCCCTTTAATATTTCTATTCCTCTCCTTCTCTTCCTCCCTTTAATATTTCTATTCCTCTCCTTCTCTTCCTCCCTTTAATTTTTATTCCTCTCCTTCTCTTCCTCCCTTAAATTTCTATTCCTCTCCTTCTCTTCCTCCCTTAATTTTCTATTCCTCTCCTCTCTTCCTCCCTTTAATTTTTATTCCTCTCCTTCTCTTCCTCCCTTAATTTTTATTCCTCTCCTCTCTTCCTCCCTTTAATTTTATTCCTCTCCGTCTCTTCCTCCCTTTAATTTGTATTCCTCTCCGTCTCTTCCTCCCTTCAATTTGTATTCCTCTCCGTCTCTTCCTCCCTTTAATTTGTATTCCTCTCCGTCTCTTCCTCCCTTTAATTTGTATTCCTCTCCGTCTCTTCCTCCCTTCAATTTGTATTCCTCTCCGTCTCTTCCTCCCTTCAATTTGTATTCCTCTCCGTCTCTTCCTCCCTTTAATTTGTATTCCTCTCCGTCTCTTCCTCCCTTTAATTTGTATTCCTCTCCGTCTCTTCCTCCCTTTAATTTGTATTCCTCTCCTTCCTTCTTCCTCCCTTTAATATTTGATTTCCTCTCCTTCTCTTCCTCCCTGTAATATTTCTATTCCTCTCCTTCTCTTCCTCCCTGTAATATTTCTATTCCTCTCCTTCTCTTCCTCCCTGTAATATTTCTATTCCTCTCCTTCTCTTCCTCCCTGTAATATTTCTATTCCTCTCCTCTCTTCCTCCCTTAAATTTCTATTCCTCTCCTTCTCTTCCTCCCTGTAATTTTCTATTCCTCTCCTTCTCTTCCTCCCTTTAATATTTCTATTCCTCTCCTTCTCTTCCTCCCTTTAATTTTCTATTCCTCTCCTTCTCTTCCTCCCTGTAATTTTCATTCCTCTCCTCTCTTCCTCCCTTTAATATTTTATTCCTCTCCTTCTCTTCCTCCCTTTAATATTTCTATTCCTCTCCTTCTCTTCCTCCCTGTAATGTTTCTATTCCTCTCCTTCTCTTCCTCCCTTTAATATTTCTATTCCTCTCCTTCTCTTCCTCCCTTTAATATTTCTATTCCTCTCCTTCTCTTCCTCCCTTTAATATTTCTATTCCTCTCCTTCTCTTCCTCCCTTTAATATTTCTATTCCTCTCCTTCTCTTCCTCCCTTTAATATTTCTATTCCTCTCCTTCTCTTCCTCCCTTTAATATTTTATTCCTCTCCTTCTCTTCCTCCCTGTAATATTTCTATTCCTCTCCTTCTCTTCCTCCCTGTAATATTTCTATTCCTCTCCTTCTCTTCCTCCCTGTAATATTTCTATTCCTCTCCTTCTCTTCCTCCCTGTAATATTTCTATTCCTCTCCTTCTCTTCCTCCCTTTAATATTTCTATTCCTCTCCTTCTCTTCCTCCCTGTAATATTTCTATTCCTCTCCTTCTCTTCCTCCCTGTAATATTTCTATTCCTCTCCTTCTCTTCCTCCCTTTAATATTTCTATTCCTCTCCGTCTCTTCCTCCCTTTAATATTTCTATTCTTTTCCTTCCTTTCCTCCCTTTCATTTGTATTCCTCTCCTTTCCTTCTTCCCTATAATATTTGTATTTCTCTCCTTCTTTTTCTCCCTTTAACTTTATATTCTTCTCCATACCTTCCTCCCTTTAATTTGTATTCCTCTCCTTATAATCTCACATCTCAATGTCAAATTAAAATTTCTCAAATAAATTACTAAAACTAATACAATACATGATTTTACAAATACTTAAGAAACTATAGACCGTATACCGGAGTAAGATAACAGTTTTACTGGTGAAGTTTGCCAGTTGAGTGTATCTAACTGGAGGTTTGTGTTGACAGATAATGTGGCTCAGCGCTCGAAGCACATCAACGAATACTTTACGTTCAGTCTCTACAGCAATGTGTGCCGCAGTCTCTTTGAGAAGCACAAATTGCTCTTCGCCTTCCTTCTGTGCAGTCGAATCCTCCAACATGACGGCAAGATCGATAAGGTGAAGGTCACACAGTCTCATTCTCTATTCCTGTCCTAATTCGACCAATCTCTCTTTACACAATCCACCTATCAGTGTAGTCTAAATTGTCTCACCTTTGTTTCGCTTCCACTTTCCATGAATCTGCATTTTGTGCCAACTATTCTATTTGTTTTAATAGTTTACCTATCCAGAGATATAAATATAGATATTACTGTGACCAAAACGGCCAGCTCTCTGCCTATGACTGTCATTCTAGTTGAATGATAGCATCATACATACCCAGATAGCATGCAAACGTTACATTAACATTTGCATTTGGTTAGAACCGTTTGATTTTGGTTATGGTTAAATCGCTAACTTTCCCGAAACGTTTTTGGTTGTTTTGGTTTGGTTAAAACTGAAATGTTAGATTAACGTTAAACAAAAGAGCAAAATGACATTACAAAAAAGTTCGCATTTAAATGTTAAACCAACGTTTCTGCTAACGTTACATTAACATTAGATAAATGTTTGCGTATTATCTGGGTATACCTCTGAAAGTTGATTGATCACATCCTGTTTGTAATATCTGCATTGTTACAAAACATGCATTGTAGGACTCACTACCTATTGTTAATATATTATGTCTTTTCAATTAATAGTATAGCTAATTAATTACCATATAAAGTTTTCAAAAAAATATTGCTTTCTGTAAAAGTTAACCTGTTACAACACAGACCATATCTTACCATAGCGATGTTTCGATGCTCAATTCAGTTTATAGCCAGTAGCGAAAGCACCTGATGTGAGTTATGAGTTAATAAAGTCACCATGGTGTATTATCGTATAGGAAGAGTGGCGCTACCTGCTGGCGGGAGGGACACAGAAGGTGGGTGACTATTCAAACCCTGCCCCAGAATGGCTGTCGGAGCGGTCGTGGCTTGAGATTCTCACACTGTCGTCTCTGCCCAGCTTTGCCAAATTTGCAAGGAGCCTCACTCACCACATAGGTCACTACAAGAAGTACTTTGACAGCAACGAACCTCACAGGTATGTACACTCTACACCTGTTTACTGCGACCAGTCTGAATGTTTTAATCATCTTGCTGTTTTCTTGCCCTTGGCAGTGGCCGCCATTCCAAGTTAATTTGGTTCATTCATCTGTGTAAATAAAAATTTAGCAACAAATCACATGTCTACAGTTTTGCTAATTGAAAATGTCATTATGTCTACTTGGAGAAAGAAACCCTTTAGAAGAGCAAAGAAAACATATGTATATATATATATATATATATATATATATATAATATGTAATTAACGTAATTAACTGTAAATAATTACTGTTATATACAAAATACATTGGAACTGCAATGGCCATATCTATTTGGACGCCGTAATCTTTGAGCACTCTAAAAATGTAAAAATATTGTTTTAAGTAGCCTAGGTTTTATTTGTTTGTATGTGACTGAAGAGCAATTACTTCTTACAACATCTTGATCAGCTTAATACCTTGACTTGAATAAATGTATCCTTATCCCTAAAGTAAAAAAAGATGATATAATGTCAGGACATAATTAAGTATTTGGACAGTTTATCTGATAATTACGTTTGTGTATTGTATGTTTTTTTAACTGCTGATAGTTTTATTATGTTTAAGTGTTCAAATTTATGAAGTAATTATGGTGTTTGGAGGATCAGAGAAGTGAGTCAACTTAGAAAGAGGCGTGAGACCTTGTCACTTGGGAGGTAATGCAGTCACACTGACCCTAAGTTAGCTTACTGATATATTGACGGTTGTGTCCAGGGAGAAGCTGACCAGTGGCTGGGAAGACAAACTGGACGACTTCCAGAAGTTACTTGTGCTGCGTTGTCTGCGGTCAGACAAGATGACCAATGCCATGCAGGACTTTGTGTCCAACCATCTTGGGCAGCGATTCATTGAGCCTCAGGTCAGACCCATTAATTGTGTCGTGAAAGAAAATCAACTTGTCAATACGTACTTTCTAAACCTGGCCATTCATAGCAGCTCTTGGTCATATTGTTTATGGTTACATCTGAAACCAAGCAACATTCATTGAATATTTATTAAGTGCCAGAGGGCCCTATGGACCCACAGCTGCAGAGGATTCCATAACCAGACATTCTCGAGAATATCACTCAAATATAAGCTATAGTTGTTTTATTACATGGGATTTTTGTGGGAGATTTTCTATTGAATTAAGACTATCAGATTTGTTATCATGCATTTCTGTAGAATATTTTATAAAATGATGTTGAAATTTATGTAACTACATAAGTTCTACCCAATTCTATGGATTATTTTATATAATGTTTTAAAATTGAGATGTTATATAGATTGTCCATAGAATTCTATAGAATTTTTATTCTACTAATGCCAAGCAGCTTCCTGAAGTACCGGTAGTCATATTGGATGTTTGATGAAGATTGTATAATGTTATATTAAACTGGCAATGTGCGCATTTCAAAGTCTTTAGCAACAGTTTGTTGTTTCCAAACCACTGTTGTGGTCTGTCAAACCAAGGGACACATCATGTGACACGTCATGTGACCTGTTGCAGTCGACTGACCTGGGCCTGGTGTTCAAGGACTCGGCCCCTAACACCCCCCTGGTGTTTGTGTTGTCCCAGGGCACTGACCCTGCGGCTGACCTGTACAAGTTTGCTGAGGAGATGCGCTTCTCAAAGAAACTCTCTGCAATTTCCCTTGGACAAGGCCAGGTAAGCAGGGAAAGGAAGGGAGGAAAGAGATGATAAAGCTCATTCCTGAAATGTCAACAATTATCTTCATGGCATTAGTACAGAATCATTATACATGTATAAGCCCGCTGTACTTAATGATATTATAACAAGACGTCCCATATAGGCATAGCACTAAGAATGAAATATTACAGTGCATTCATCTCTAGCCACATTGGGTATCCAAATAGGATTTTGACACTTATTGTAATCAAACATAAACTTATTTATATATGGGGATATAAATTAAATAGAATTAGTGTGATTACCACTACCAAGTACATGTCATTGTAGTGAAAACAGTTTTACATGAATTGTTGATGGTTAATGACTGCTGATTGGCCATCTCATAATGTTATGGGACATCAACAACAGAGACAAACATTTCTTGAAGTTCTCCAAGATAAACCAACAATATCCCAAAGTTCTAAAAAAAATCATGGTGCCCGATTACTTGGACTATTAAGACATTTATTGTGTTTATTCCTAAACATCTTCATATGTCAAGTACACTGCAGTCAGACTCATGGACAGTGGCTGTGTTGTTTCAGGGCCCAAGAGCTGAGGCCCTCATGAAGAGTTCGATGGAGCGCGGCAAGTGGGTCTTCTTCCAGAACTGTCACTTGGCTCCAAGCTTCATGCCTTCGTTGGAACGACTTGTGGAGCACATTGACCCGGAGAAGGTCAGAAACTATACAGGATTTTGTGCTTTAAAATAGCTTTAAATTTCTTTCTGAAACATGATTTTGTATAATGAAAACTGTCCCCATCCATCGTATACTTTCAGCAATGGTGTGTCATGGAAATTATTAATAGTCTCCACAGTGATTCGCTGGTGGATTTTGCATTCTGATAAAGCTGACATACGTCAGGAGTCATCTGTCATATTTGTCAACTGTCACATATGTCACATTATTGTGTCACGGATGTCATCTCTTGTTGTCACCAGGTGCACCGAGACTTCCGCCTGTGGTTGACGAGTATGCCCAGTCCCAAGTTCCCAGTGTTCATTCTCCAGAACAGCTCCAAGATGACAGTGGAACCCCCGAAGGGACTCAAGGCCAACCTCCTCAAGTCTTACAGCAGCTTCACAGACGAGTTCCTCCAGTCATGTGGCTTCAAGGTGACCTCTCACTGCTTGTCTTGTCACAGTCTTTGTTTGCCTCGATTACCGCGGCTGCGTGAAGGTGGCAGCACTTTTAACCCCTCAAATCCGCCTGGTATGCTCTGCCGTTGTTGCCACCAGGGCAGCCTTACCCGAAATTTGGGTAGAGATGATGATAGGTTCTCAGGCCGAATTTGAAAAAAGGATACCATTTTTATCAGATAATACTATATTGTAAAAACTATTCAAAATCATCAAACTTATATTCACACAAAAATAAACCAAACACAAATTTGCTGTTGTTTATGATGCAGGAATTATGGCAGGACTAGCCTCAGTTAACCAGGCTCTATGAGACAGCGGTACTTTACATGGGTTACATTCAAAAGCTGGCTAAGTGACCAGACTCTCTTCTCGGCAAAGTTACCCAGCCGAGCGACAGTCGATTAAGCGATACTAAGTCTTATTAGGATCTGTGCTGGTTTATTGAATATTGGAAAGGCTGCCTGTTTATATTGCGTCTTTTTTTAAATACTAACTCGCAGATATTAATGTGCAAGCCGTGGTTCTTTTTGAGAAAGCAACTTTTATTCAGCTGTATAAAATGCATTCACTGTAATACAGTTGGAAGCATTGACACTAGAGCAGCCCTGTTCATCAATAAGTTGATCATTCACTCTGATCTCACAGTTGGTTCTCATACTCTTAGTGTGTAAATTTGTGATGTCAGCGGGGAATGTTTTCCAGGTCGAACCAATCACATTATACAAAACCATTTAAGTGTATGTTTGATTATATAATTCAGAACAGAAGAATACATGTGAAGTATGTGATATAAACTGCCCCCTGCTGACATTGAGTAGTTGTTTCTACCATTATGAGGTCATTTAATAAATGTGATCTGACCTGTTCTACTTGCCAGGAAATACCACGAGTAGGTACCCCCAATTCTCTTTCATACATAATATATATAAACAATTACTTACTTGTTACAGAGTATAATTCTATTAATTAATAATGGATTTGCTAGGTGTAGAACAATTGTATAATATATTAATATAGCAGATGTTTATAATAATGCTATGTTTTGATGTTTATTGTTATGGTGTATTTCAATGTGTGTGTGTATGGGTGTTTGTGTGTTTGTGTGTTTGTGTGTTTGTGTGTGTGTGTGTGTGTGTGTGTGTGTGTGTGTGTGTGTGGTGTGTGTGTGTGTGTGTGTGTGTGTGTGTGTGTGTGTGTGTGTGTGTGTGTGTGTGTGTGTGTGTGTGTGTGTGTGTGTGTGTGTGTGTGTGTGTGTGTGTGTGTGTGTGTGTGTGTGTGTGTGTGTGTGTGTGTGTGTGTGTGTGTGTGTGTGTGTGTGTAGACAAATTCAATTGCAGGACCAGATATTTGTGAGACTTGTTTTCAATGCTGCATATCAAAATATGAGCCTACGAACACAATGCTGGAAACACATTGTGGATGTGTATTTATAATATAGATTATATAAATTTGATTAATTAATTAATTAATTGTTATGTCTACACAAGTGGTATACATACACTGAATGTCGAATCATACACCTTTAGCTCAGTATACTATGATCATTAAAATAGTTTAACTTGGTCTGTTAATTAACAAATATTGTGCAATTAATTAATTGATGTATTGTTTTGTCTACTCAAAATATAAATATATATATATATATATATAATATATATATATATATATATTATTTATATTATGCTAGTGATATAATATGCACAAAAATCACTGTGAAATCATTCATCTTGCTTTTTTAATTAATTAATGTTGTTATAACAATTATTTAACAAAGTATGGTCTAAAATGTGGTCTAGAATTGTTTTATTATTGTTGAATGCTGAGCTACTCAGTTTTCACTTGATACATTACACAAGTGCTATCTTTTGTATAATTAATATTGCTATATTAGTTAATTAATAAATGAGAGTGGTGTGCCGTTTATAAACAATGCTAGACACTGTTCATTGCTGTGTATCCCATTTTCCATTTCCTTCGTTAAACATGATAATTGCTACAAAATAATTATCAAATATTGTATAATTATTATTTATGCAAAATAGGTTAATACAATTAATAAAATATTTTTAAACATATTTGAAAAGAAATACTACAAATCTATTAGTATGCAAATCTCATCAAAAAACATTGAATGTAACTGTTTTAATTATAATTATAATTTCAATAAAAAATATACGCTCATCTCTGGACCATTTTACAGTTCATTGCTACTATATATAAGATAGACTTACAAACTGAAAAACTGGTTAAATCTTACATACTAAAACAATCATACCCCAACAAGTTACCGTTTTGTGCATATTATACCAATCTTGATATTGTTTCCACTTTTCTTTTTCTCATTGAGTTAGTTCAAATAAAAAATGCATATTCATTTTTTTTTTAAATAGTCATTCCTCTCCATAGAGCCCCATGACTGTGAACAACATGGTCCCTAAAGAACTGTGAATATGAACCACAAGGACCCTGTATAGACCCATGACTGTGAACAACATGGTCCCTAAAGAACTGTGAATATGAACCACAAGGACCCTGTATAGACCCATGACTGTGAACAACATGGTCCCTAAAGAACTGAATATGAACCACAAGGACCCTATATAGACCCATGACTGTGAACAACATGGTCCCTAAAGAACTGTGAATATGAACCACAAGGACCCTATATAGACCCATGACTGTGCACAACATGGTCCCTAAAGAACTGTGAATATGAACCACAAGGACCCTATATAGACCCATGACTGTGCACAACATGGTCCCTAAAGAACTGTGAATATGAACCACATGGACCTTGTATAGACCCATGACTGTGCACAACATGGTACCTAAAGAACTGTGAATATGAACCACATGGACCTTGTATAGACCCATGACTGTGCACAACATGGTCCCTAAAGAACTGTGAATATGAACCACATGGACCTTGTATAGACCCATGACTGTGCACAACATGGTACCTAAAGAACTGTGAATATGAACCACATGGACCTTGTATAGACCCATGACTGTGCACAACATGGTACCTAAAGAACTGTGAATATGAACCACATGGACCTTGTATAGACCCATGACTGTGAACAACATGGTCCCTAAAGAACTGTGAATATGAACCACATGGACCTTGTATAGACCCATGACTGTGAACAACATGGTCCCTAAATAACTGAATATGAACCACAAGGACCCTATATAGACCCATGACTGTGAACAACATGGTCCCTAAAGAACTGTGAATATGAACCACAAGGACCCTATATAGACCCATGACTGTGAACATAATGGTCCCTAAAGAACTGTGAATATGAACCACAAGGACCCTATATAGACCCATGACTGTGAACAACATGGTCCCTAAAGAACTGAATATGAACCACAAAGACCCTATATAGACCCATGACTGTGAACAACATGGTCCCTAAAGAACTGTGAATATGAACCACAAGGACCCTATATAGACCCATGACTGTGAACATAATGGTCCCTAAAGAACTGTGAATATGAACCACAAGGACCCTATATAGACCCATGACTGTGAACAACATGGTCCCTAAAGAACTGAATATGAACCACAAGGACCCTATATATACCCATGACTGTGAACAACATGGTCCCTAAAGAACTGTGAATATGAACCACAAGGACCCTATATAGACCCATGACTGTGAACAACATGGTCCCTAAAGAACTGTGAATACGAACCACATGGACCCTACATAGACCCATGAATGTGAACCACGTAGTCCTCATATTGATCCCTTGAATGTGAGTCATGTGTTCTCCTGGGCACTCATGAATGTGACTCATATGGTCCCCTGGACACTCACAAATGTGACTCATATGGACACTCATGAATGTGAACCACATGGTCCCGTAGAGACCATTGAATGTGACCCCACATGGTCCCATAGAGACCATTGAATGTGACCCCACATGGTCCCATAGAGACCATTGAATGTGACCCCAGATGGTCCCATAGAGACCATTGAATGTGACTCATATGTGAGACTCACCGTTGCGTTGTGTTCCAGGCGAATGAGTTCAAGCACCTGCTGCAGTCTCTATGTCTCTTTCACGGAGTCATCCTGGAGCGACGTAAGTTTGGTCCACTCGGCTTCAACATCCCGTACGAGTACACGGACGGGGACCTGCGCATATGTATCAGTCAGCTGAAGATGTTCCTTGAGGAATATGAGGAGATCCCGTACAAGGTGCGTATGCAGGGATACACTGGCGAGACACCAACCACAGTTAATCAATAGACCAGACCAGATGTCTGTAAAATTTGGAGGGACGAAAGTTCCCTTTTGGCAAAGTATTAATTTCGTTCCACTTTCATTAGTAAAAATATGATAAGCTTTCCAAATGAGTAGCTAAAAATACTAACATTTCCTAAATGGATGTTTATGTGTTATTTATTTGTTATAATTTTGTCTTAGTATGTTCTAAAATGCTCCAGATGAGTTATTTTCATGTGACTGAAAATAAATATCATACAGTTGTGACGAATTTGTGAGAAATGTAAATAAATAAATATTCAGATTGACCGGCATTACTAGTCACATCCTTCAATGGATGTAATTATTACTTTTTTAACATAAACCTATTCCACAGTTTGCTTTGTAAATAGTTCCATGATGGCGTATTGATACATTATCCACAGGTGTTGGTCTACACTGCCGGCCACATCAACTATGGCGGCCGAGTGACAGACGACTGGGACAGACGATGTCTTATCAATATCCTCAACAACTTCTACTGTCTTGATGTCCTTACCACTGACCACTCCTACTCCGCGTCGAACATCTACCGCCAGATTGACCCCGACAATGACCTCACGGTACGACCTCAGTCACCTCACCCAGCGACCTCGCCACATTTCACTGTAGATTCATATGATTTTTCTGGCAGCACCTTGCCTCTACTTGTTATCTAGAATCACTCGCACTTGGCTTAGCAGGAAGTGGGCTGAATTAGTTGTACTTTGGCCCAGTATTAGCAGGAAGTGAGCAGAATCAGTTGTACATTGGCCCAGTTTCGGGGTTAATGTTGTCGTCGTACTTCCAAGAATCTGCAGTTAGCCCTGTCTGTCTTTGCTGCGTGGCCAATGTCTGGTGTTTACTATCTAAATCTTCTGTATACAGTTTGAATGTTTCGTAAGTGCAACATTTCTAGTGACACTGTCACATGTGTGTTGCCAGGGTTACATGCAGTACATCAAGACGCTCCCCATCAACGATGCCCCAGAGATCTTCGGTCTCCATGACAACGCCAACATCACTTTTGCGCAGAACGAAACGTTTGCATTGTTGGATGCACTGCTGCTGCTGCAGCCAAAGACGGGGGAAGGAGGAGGGATGTCGAGGGAGGAGGTAAGGAGGAGGGATGTCGAGGGAGGAGGTAAGGAGGAGGGATGTCGAGGGAGGAGGTAAGGAGGAGGGATGTCGAGGGAAGAGGTAAGGAGGAGGGATGTCGAGGGAGGAGGTAAGGAGGAGGGATGTCGAGGGAGGAGGTAAGGAGGAGGGATGTCGAGGGAGGAGGTAAGGAGGAGGGATGTCGAGGGAGGAGGTAAGGAGGAGGGATGTCGAGGGAGGAGGTAAGGAGGAGGGATGTCGAGGGAGGAGGTAAGGAGGAGGGATGTCGAGGGAGGAGGTAAGGAGGAGGGATGTCGAGGGAGGAGGTAAGGAGGAGGGATGTCGAGGGAGGAGGTAAGGAGGAGGGATGTCGAGGGAGGAGGTAAGGAGGAGGGATGTCGAGGGAGGAGGTAAGGAGGAGGGATGTCGAGGGAGGAGGTAAGGAGGAGGGATGTCGAGGGAGGAGGTAAGGAGGAGGGATGTCGAGGGAGGAGGTAAGGAGGAGGGATGTCGAGGGAGGAGGTAAGGAGGAGGGATGTCGAGGGAGGGGTTTAAAGCAGGGAGGATTTAGGGAGCCCCTAACGGGTGCCAGAGGGTCTTCGGCTCCAGGAGTAAGCCAAGGATTTATTGCGAGAACGAGAAAGTTGCATTGTTGGATGCAGGTGGGCAGCCAAAGGGGGGAAGGAGGAGGGATGTCGAGGGAGGAGGTAAGGAGGAGGGATGTCGAGGGAGGAGGTAAGGAGGAGGGATGTCGAGGGAGGAGGTAAGGAGGAGGGATGTCGAGGGAGGAGGTAAGGAGGAGGGATGTCGAGGGAGGAGGTAAGGAGGAGGGATGTCGAGGGAGGAGGTAAGGAGGAGGGATGTCGAGGGAGGAGGTAAGGAGGAGGGATGTCGAGGGAGGAGGTAAGGAGGAGGGATGTCGAGGGAGGAGGTAAGGAGGAGGGATGTCGAGGGAGGAGGTAAGGAGGAGGGATGTCGAGGGAGGAGGTAAGGAGGAGGGATGTCGAGGGAGGAGGTAAGGAGGAGGGATGTCGAGGGAGGAGGTAAGGAGGAGGGATGTCGAGGGAGGAGGTAAGGATGATACGGGTGCAGTGTGATCACCATGAAGGGATTTTTGATCCATTAGGGGTGGCAGGGGGAGGTAGGGAGGAAGGACGGATGGAAGGGATGGATGGAAGGAAAGACGGAGACAGAAAAAGAGGGAAAGAGACTGGCAAGAGAGAGATATATACATGAATGTATATATATATATGTATATCTTATCAAGACAATGAAAAGCCAATACAATTGACGCAGTCACCAAATATGCATTGAGAGAGATGAGAGAAAATTTAGATGAGAAATAAGAAGGGGAGAGAAAGGAGAGAAGATATAAATAAGAGAGAGTGAGAGAGGAGAGAGGAGAGCGAGAGATAGAGAAGGGAGAGAGAGAGAGAGAGAGAGAGAGAATGAGAGAGGAGAGAGGAGAGCGAGAGATAGAGAAGGGGGAGAGAGAGAGAGAGAGAGAGAGAGAGAGAGAGAGAGAGAGAGAGGAGAGAGGAGAGAGAGGAGGAGAGGGAGAGAGAGGAGAGGGGAAGAGAGAGGAGAGAGGGAGGAGGTGGAGGTGGACAAAATGGACAGATTGTAGTAGCAGGTGTAGATCTGAGTGGCTCACAATGGGGAATAACTTACCAAAATAAGGTGATATATTAGATGTGTTTATGTGTGAGGTCACGTACACATGTGCACTGATGATGGTTTCACTCACAGGTAATGGAGAACACTGCAAAGCTGATTCTGAAGCAGGTTCCTTCTGTGATGAACATCGAGAAGATAATGAAAGCTTATCCAGTCATGTACGAGCAGTCGATGAACACAGTGCTTGTGCAGGAGGTCATCAGGTCAGTGGCAACTACCTCATGTTACATCAGGCATCCTTGCAATCACAAACACCATCAACATCCCAGCAAACCACACAATCTTATGCAGCTTATGATCTCACGGTCTCACACGATCTCATAGTCTCACATGATGTCACAGTCTCACATCATCTCACAGTCTCACATGACTTCACTGTCTCACATGATCTCACTGTCTCACATGATCTCACTGTCTCACATGATCTCACAGTCTCACATGACTTCACTGTCTCACATGATCTCACTGTCTCACATGATCTCACAGTCTCACATGATCTCACTGTCTCACATGATTTTACTGTCTCACACAGTCTGTTCTGACTTCACTGTCTCTAGCAATTTCCTGTGACTTCATGTCTTACACAATCTCACTGTGTCACACAATCTCTCACGACCTCACTGTGTCACACAATCTCTCACGACCTCACAGTGTCACACAATCTCTCATGACCTCACAGTCTCACATAGTCTCTCACGACCTCACTGTGTCACACAATCTCTCATGACCTCACAGTCTCACATAGTCTCTCACGACCTCACTATGTCACACAATCTCTCACGACCTCACAGTGTCACACAATCTCTCACGACCTCACTGTGTCACACAATCTCTCACAACCTCACTGTGTCACACAATCTCTCACAACCTCACTGTGTCACACAATCTCTCACAACCTCACTGTGTCACACAATCTCTCACAACCTCACTGTGTCACACAATCTCTCACAACCTCACTGTGTCACACAATCTCTCACAACCTCACTGTGTCACACAATCCCTCACGACCTCACTGTGTCACACAATCTCTCACGACCTCACTGTGTCACACAATCTCTCACGACCTCACTGTGTCACACAATCTCTCACAACCTCACTGTGTCACACAATCTCTCACAACCTCACTGTGTCACACAATCTCTCACAACCTCACTGTGTCACACAATCTCTCACAACCTCACTGTGTCACACAATCTCTCACAACCTCACTGTGTCACACAATCTCTCATGACCTCACTGTGTCACACAATCTCTCATGACCTCACTGTCTCACACAATCCCTCATGACCTCACTGTGTCACACAATCTCTCACGAACTCACTGTGTCACACAATCTCTCACTACCTCGCTGTCTCATACAATCTCTCATGACCCCACTATGTCACACAATCTCTCACAACCTCACAATATCATACAAACTCTTTATCTTACACAATCTCGGAGTTTGTTTCATTAGTCACGAAAAATAACCTGGACACTGTAAGAAGAGATTATAAAGTATGAATTTCTGACAAAAAGTGACACCATACTCACCCACCCAATAACTGAGATCTACCAGCCAACATCAATTGACAGTACTGCAGTACCACCTCGAGCAATATGGTCAATGGTCCTACTCAGTGGCAGGAACAATCTACTCCCTGCTGTTAGAGACACTGACTCAGTGACAACATTAAAGACATTGCTACAGACATGTCTCTTCCTCATGACGCTTAGAACAAAGTGTGGCTAGCTGAAGTCACATTTAAATGACGACGTTGACTATTTAAGTGTTTTTAACTATGTTAACAATTTAATGTGTTTAAAGTTCGCTGGTCTTCTTAATGTTGATGCATATCTAATTTTACCAAGTTCATTTAATAGTGTATGTAATTTATTTACTTTTATTGAATTAACTGATTTGTTTACCTTATTTTAACACAATTATTTATTTTAATATATTTATTTAACTTATTTGTTCAGCTGATATGTATTTACTTGTTAGCACCTTTGAGCGGGTTTTTAACCTGAATACATGGTGCTTTATACATATTTCCAAACAATAATAAAAATGCAACATTTGCGGGGCATGACTTTATTATATTCAGTGGCCCATGTGTAGAACACCCCTGACTGATATACCTGATTTGCTGTAGTAGCTAGTCACATATGTGCAACATTTTCCAAATGAGTGACACTTGTAAGAGCGGCATGGTGTGATGCAGGTACAACAATCTGTTGGGGGCAATTCATGACAGCTTGAAGGCCTTGCTGAAGGCCCTCAAGGGCCTGGTTGTGATGTCACAGGCCCTGGAGGAGATGGCCAACAGTCTCTACATCAACCATGTGCCAGACTTGTGGGCCGCAAAGGTGGGTTGAAGCCAGATGGAACCTAGTTTAGCTTTACGGTCTCTCATCTGGTGCATAACTTCACTGAGAAGACAGTCTGGTGACTTAGCCGGCTTTTGAATGTTATCCATATGAGGGGCTAAAAGTGCTGCCACCTCTGGTTAATCAAGGCTAATCCTGCCATAATACCTGCTTCATAAACACTGCAAATTTTTATTTATTTTTATTTTTGTGTGAATGTAAGTTTAATATTAAATACTTTTAAAAGTATAGTATTGATCTTATAAAAGTCTATTGTTATTTTAGTTTCATTTCATAGTGAGAGCCGATCAGCATCTGTACCCTATTTTGTGGTAAGGCCGCCCTGGTGGCAATATTTGCAGAGTATTAATTACCCAGGCAGTTGTGTGGAGAGTAAATAGCCCTGCAGTTGTGCATGTCATAAAGCTGGGGTCTTCCCTTATTCTTGTTCCGTGACATGGTTCGATCCATAGGTATGTTCCTGTTGGGAGGAAGATGATTAGGAACATTCAAGCTGTTATATAAAATTAGAAGATGCATTGAGTGTGTATGCTTAATCAAGTTACACAACGTTGATTATGCTAGCAATGTACCAGTCACATGATATGTGTCATTAACATATATAGATTCACATTATTGACTTCAGCAATGTCTTTAATGAAGCAAAAAATGTGCTGTGCAAAGGATTGTATTAATCACGAGGTGTACGTCTGCTCACGTCTAGTCACTTATGTCCACTTCTGTCCACCACAGGCATACCCATCACTGAAACCACTGGCTTCCTGGGTCACTGACCTGGTCGACAGGATGAAGTTCATCAAGGACTGGATAAACAAGGGCATTCCACCGGTCAGTGGCGCGACTGTGACATTGTGTGAGATTGTGTGACATTGTATGAGGTTGTGAGGTTGTGTAAGATTGTGATATTGTGTGAAATTTGGAGGTTGTGTCAGATTGTGACATTGTATGAGATTGTGAGGTTGTGTAAGATTGTGATATTGTGTGAAATTTGGAGGTTGTGTAAGATTGTGACATTGTGTGAGATTGTGAGGTTTGTGTAAGATTGTGACATTACATGAGATTGTGAGGTTGTGTAAGATTGTGACATTGTGTGTGATTGTGAGGTTGTGTAAGATTGTGACATTGTATGAGATTGTGAGGTTGTGTAAGATTGTGACATTGTGTGAAATTTGGAGGTTGTGTAAGATTGTGACATTGTGTGAGATTGTGAGGTTTGTGTAAGATTGTGACATTACATGAGATTGTGAGGTTGTGTAAGATTGTGACATTGTGTGTGATTGTGAGGTTGTGTAACATTGTGACATTGTATGAGATTGTGAGGTTGTGTAAGATTGTGACATTGTGTGAAATTTGGAGGTTGTGTAAGATTGTGACATTGTGTGAGATTGTGAGGTTTGTGTAAGATTGTGACATTACATGAGATTGTGAGGTTGTGTAAGATTGTGACATTGTGTGTGATTGTGAGGTTGTGTAAGATTGTAACATTGTGTGAGATTGTGAGGTTGTGTAAGATTGTGACATTGTGTGAGATTGTGAGGTGTAAGATTGTGACATTGTGTGAGATTGTGAGGTTGTGTAAGATTGTGACATTGTGTGAGATTGTGAGGTTGTTTAAGATTGTGACATTGTGTGTGATTGTGAGGTTGTCTGAAACATGTGAGATTGTAAAGTTTTCATTGTGATAGTTCAGTTGTATAGGTGAGATTGTGATTGTAAATTTGTGAGATTGTGAGGTTATGATGCGTGATTTTTTGTGAGATTGTGAAGTGGAGTGTGAGATTGCAAGGTTCTGTTTCAGATTGTAATGACATGTTAAGTTATGTGTGAGATTGTTAATATTAAGCTTTGTGTAAGATTGTGAAGTTGTGTAAAGTCATGTTTGAGATTGTAAACCTGTTTTAAATTTTGTTCAAGATTGTGATGATTGTGTTATGTTTGCAACTGTGAATTTGT